>NBNE01000691.1:0-18335 GCA_002215365.1 Phytophthora megakarya | reverse complement strand
TTGCTGTGTTTGTCAGGACACGGTCCCCATACCTCGCACCTGTTACAGAGTTGTCGAGGCTATTTTGATTGTAGCGTACCTCAGTGTTGTCTTCCGTGGGTTGTTCTTCAACTGGTTGGGGATGCCGCTGCCACCCCGAACCAGGTACATCATGCCGTTCACGAGTGTCAAGTTGTCATTGATCATTGTCATCGAGATGCTTCAACCATCAACGGTGTCCGAAGTCTTCGAGTGGGTTGTGCTGCGGTACATGGGAAAGATTAGCTTCTCCGTGTACTTGCTGCACGTGTTAGTGATTTTCACCCCTCCGATCAAACAAGAGATCAACTACTACGACAAGACATTTGCCGTGTTCGGACTGGTGATTTTATTGGCTACGGTGTCGTATCATTTAGTGGAGTACCCGTCACAGCTACTAGCACAAAGGATTTCACGCGTGTTTGCCGACCGAGCTACCCACGACCACAGTAAAATTTCAGAACAGAGCGATACCGAGTACTCGGATGAGCCAGACGCGGCGAAATCATCGACGAGTCTGCTGGTACGATAAGCTATGAAGTATGAAGTCAAGACCATTCCACGTTTTGCTAGTTTGCTAACAACAAATTGCATTCAACGCCATCCTTCATGACCACCAAGAAATCGACGCCCGTCGACTTACTGCACTCCGCGGAACAGCATCAACTCCGCCAACTCCTGCTTCCCCGACACGTGATCCGGTTCTCCAGACTCCTTCGCGTACGCCGCCACCTCCTCCAACGTAGCCTTGCCCTCCTCGATACGCTCACCCAGCGAGCTCTTCCACGACGCATAACGCTGCTTGACCAGCTCGCCCAGCTCGTTCTTCTCCAAGAGCTTGGCTGCCTGCCGCAGACCACGCGCGAAGCAGTCCATGGAGCCAATGTGCGCGATGAAGATGTCCTCGAGGTCTGAGGATTCACGACGCACCTTGGCATCAAAGTTAAGGCCTCCCGGTGCTAGACCGCCAATCTCGACGATCTTCTTCATGACGAGCACCGCCTTCTTCTCGTCCATGAGGAACTGGTCCGTGTCCCAGCCCACAAGCGGGTCGCCCGTGTTGCAGTCCACCGAGCCCAGCATCTTGTAGCTCGCCGCGTAGTAAATGTCATGCTCGTAGTCGTGGCCCGCAAGCGTCGTGTGGTTGGGCTCGATGTTGAGTTTGAAGTCGTTCTGCAGACCGTACGTGTGCAGGAAAGCCATGACCGTGGCGGCGTCGTAGTCGTACTGGTGTTTCATGGGTTCGCGGGGCTTGGGCTCCACGAGGAATTGGAACGTGGCGCCCAGCTCCTTCTTGTACGCCACCACGAGCTTGAAGAATGCCGCCATGTGGTCCAACTCCGCCTTCATGTCGGTGTTGAGGATGCTCTGGAAGCCTTCCCGTCCTCCCCAGAACACAAAGTTCTGTCCGCCCAGCTTGAGCGTGATCTCCATTGCCTTCTTCACGCGCGCCGCTGCGTGTGCAAACACCTTCAAGTCGGGGTTCGTGCTGGCGCCGTTCATGAAGCGACGGTGGCCAAACAAGTTGGTCGTTCCCCAGAGACACTTGACCCCCGTCTGGTTTTGCTTGTCGAGCACGTAGTCCGAGATGTCGTCCAAGAGTTTCTGGGACTCGTCCAGACTGGCGCCTTCGCTGATGAGGTCCACGTCGTGGAAGGTGTAGTGCTTGACGCCGAGCTTGGTGAACATCTCGAAGGCCGCGTCGGCCTTGCACTTGGCAGCCTCCAGCACACGTTCGTATGGCGACAAGGTGGTGTTCCCGAGGGGCTCGTTCCATTCACGGTTCGTATACGTCTCGCCGCCGAACGGGTCGGACCCCGTGTTGCCGAACGTGTGCCAATAACACACGGCGAAGCGGCACCAGTCCTCCATGGACTTGCCCAGGATCACCTCGGACGCGTTGTACTCGCGATAGGCGAGCGCGGTCTTGGCGTTTTCACCCTCGAACGCGATCTTGGGGACGGAAGGGAAGTACTCTTTCACTTGGTGCTGCACCATCTTGTGCTCTTGCTTGTGCTTGGCAGGGCAAATTTACGAATGCGGCGAGTTGTGACCCGTTGGTAACTTCAAGGTCCGTCTAGTGAACCAGTATCCCATCGGTTCAAGGGTATCAGATGGTCATCATCTTGGTGTCCTTGAAGTGCTCAAGACTGCTCAAGATACTCGAATTGCTTGTGTACCGAACAGCACGGCGGTCTTCTGTACAACCTTGCACTTGCGCTATAGCGTACAGAGCGGCAGGTTGTATGGGTGGCAACTTGTGGCTCTGTGGCCGAGGCTGCCTTTGACGTCACGCATTGCTGTTACCACGCCATTCAATTACTCCCAAATGATGACTTTGGCCTGCATACGTGGGATCTACGAGATACATGTATTAATACCTCCAGGCTACTACATGGAAATCCTGGATAGCGGCAGAATGCAATAACCTGCAAAGGATTACCGTCAACAAACGCTTGGCGCCAGCGTTTGTAGACATCTTGGTAACCAAGTCAATATAAGATCGTGGTTTCATTAATCTCCCAGATGCTTATGTACCAAGCATGTCGGAGGTTAGATCATAGTTAGTCGCTTTCAAAATTATTTCAGCCAGGCACGCAATGTGCCACTTGGCTGGCTGCACCACCGAAACCAACGCGTGGCTGACACGATGTCAGCAGCATCAATAGAGGAGTCTCTATTAGAGACCACGTAACATTGATTCACCTATACAGTAATCATTTGATCGTCATTGCATACCCCAATTCGAAAAATATACAACTACAAACATTTGTACAAGCCACCCCGGCAATGCTGTGCTGCGTATTGCGTCCTTGGGCGTGGTATAATAGCTTTAACATTTTTCTTTTCTTTCAAGTTGCATATTTTCAAACGACATTCGCACCACAGGATGCACACGAAACCTTGTACCATTAGACTCAATCTGTGGACTGTCGATTCAGGTATCATTTTTTGTCTCAAATGCGGCACCACATTTTCTCGTCTCATGCAGGGCTGTTGTCGTTTTATGCGGCAACTGGCTCGCTCTTGGTTTCTAACTCGTTTACCCGGTGCTCAGACACCGAAGCATCTCCTTCGAGGCCTTCCATACAAGCGCATTCCTATAGTGATGGCCACCAACGCCGTGCTCCTCAAATGATCATTGGAGACCCAGGTACTACATAGTAGTTTCTAACAATAATCGTATCTCGAGTTGTTGACGCTGCAAATGACAGACGAGTTTGCTCGCAAAATGAAGAAATTCACAAAGGATGGAGCGAGGCAGTTGCTAGTAATCGCCGATTTCGATCGGACTTTGACGCCTTACTACAAGCATCGGAGAGACCCCAATGCCCCGTTAGAGCAAGAGAGCAGCAGTCACGGTCTCCTAATGACCAGTCGAGTGCTGCAACCGCAGGTGTGTGTCGGAGAGCAAGAGCTCTTTGCGAGATTCTACCCCATCGAGATGTCCCCGACCCTGTCAGCTGAGGAGAAGCTGCCCTTCATGGAGCAATGGTGGAACAATGCACACGCACTGTTGATCGAATACAAACTGACCAAGAAGCAAGTGGAGCAAGCGGTCGCTCTTGGGTCATTGAGCTTCCGTCATGGTTTCCATGCGCTCTTCAAGTTGCTGCACGACCAGCAAGTGCCGACGCTCGTCTTCTCTGCTGGGCTGTACGATGTGATACACGCTGCGTTGGAACAGGAATTCAATGCTGAGTGCAAACGCAGTTTAAGTGGTGATACGAAACGCAAGGACAAGGTGTCTACGCCTAGCAATGTGCACGTGGTCTCGAACATGATGCGGTTCGACGCTGAGGGGGTTATCCAAGGCTTTGATGGAGCTCTGATTCATTCACTAAACAAAAATGCGCGTGTGTTGCTTGACTCGCCATTCTGGAAGGAATGTCAGCTGGAAAAACGTCGCAATGTACTGCTACTTGGAGACTCTGTAGGTGATGCGCGCATGGCGGAAGGCTTAAACGCTGAGGAGATCATTCGTGTCGGTTTCCTTAACGTGCATGTGAACGAGGCATTAGATGAGTACCTTGACCTCTTTGACGTCGTGTTCACCCATGACGGGAATCTTGTCCCGGTGCAAA
This sequence comes from Phytophthora megakarya, assembly GCA_002215365.1. Taxonomy (NCBI): domain Eukaryota; phylum Oomycota; class Peronosporomycetes; order Peronosporales; family Peronosporaceae; genus Phytophthora; species Phytophthora megakarya. The sequence goes on along the minus strand of NBNE01000691.1, from coordinate 14,232 downwards.
TGCTGGTCGAGCAGATCACGACGGCGTCGATCTCAGCGTCTTCAAAGGACACGAAGAATTAGCAAAAGTCGAGCGAGACGAGTTTGTACACGTACCAAGTGTTGCTGTGGAAACGAAGTAGTCACTATTCGTGCAGAGTAATACCTAGTCCGCAACAAAAGTATCATCACCTGCATTCAAGCCTACAACTCTTTTCACATGACAATGACAATACCATGGTACATGTAATATTCGTTTGAACGAGTTTCCCTGATACATAGGTAGGTAGTAAAACCTTTTTCGGGCCACAAATTCCACATATATTTAATACCCCGTAAAAAACGGTATTTTGGAGAATATAAAGTTAGAGCCGTTCATGTACCAGATTTTTGTTGCTATGTTTGACGTGTACCACACCAAGGGGAACTTGTGAACAATAAAGATCGAGTGAAGAAAATGTCGTCGAATCTCGAGGCTCTGGACAAGGAAGCGCACGTGCTGCGCGCCGCCGTCGATGGGAAGCAGGTAGCAGAAGCCACCAAGATCCTGGCACAGCTCAAGGTGCGTCCAGTTGCTGCGTCTCTTCTCGAAATGGACTGTTCTCATCCTTTTTGTTCAACGTGCAGTCGGCCCTCACGACGCTTCCTGCTCTGCCTCCATGCGGCGTCGATTCCCCCACTGCTAAACAAGAACTGCAGTTCGCCCGTGCGTGGCTCTTCACTCGTATTGAGCAGCACCTATCTAACCTTCTCTGGTGTAATCAGGCCACGTCTTAGAAAGCGCCACGCTGCTGAGTATCCTCCGTGAAGACATGACGGCCTTCGAGCGCAGCATGATCCAGCTCAAAGTCTACTACAACAGCGGCCTGGAGCCGTCGCCCCTGCACTACCCAATCCTGGGCACGAGGCTGTTGCAGCTGCTGGTGGAGAACCGCATGGCCGAGTTCCACAACGAGCTGGAGCTGCTGCCGGAGCAGAGTCGCCAGGACCCCAACATCGCGTTCGCAGTCAAGTTGGAGCAGTATCTGATGGAAGGCACGTACAACAAGGTGCTGGAGTCGCGCTCCAATGTGCCCAACCCTTACTTCCCCTTCTTTCTGGGCCAACTACTGCAGACTGTGCGCGAGAACATCGCGGACTGTGCTGAGGTGGCGTACCAGTGTCTTACGCTAGCAGACGCACAGAAGATGCTCATCTTCGACTCGGCTGCTGAGCTGAGTACCTACATCCAGGAGGACAAGACCGATTGGGTCGTGCGTGAAGGCCGCGTGTGGTTTAAGGCGCCCGAGAAGTCTCTGGGAGCCTCGGACATTCCGTCTTTGAGACTCGTTGGCGAGACGCTGGCGTACGCGACGGAGTTGGACCGTATCGTATAAGAAAAGGCTGAACAGGGTATGGTAACCGAAGTAACTAGCCATTAATTACAGACAAGTTCTTGGTTCATGCTTCATTTTGTACTTTTCAAATCGTGTTTCCCTTGCGTAGAATTAACACGAACTACATGAACATGCACTGACCACCACCATCGCTGGCCCTACTGGTAGATAAACTGTTTCGCAAGTTTCGTCCCACGACGCTTTTTAGCAACAGGGGCACCGAGAACCTTGTCCAACCAAACCTGCGTCTTGATAGGAAGCGTCGTGCGGGACTCCCACACAGGATTATCTTGGTTAATCCATTGAATCATGTAAATAATTTCCTTTGCTTGGGTAGTGACGTTGATCACCTCTCTGCGCTCATGAGCCACCTTGATTTGATAGCCACACGAGCGTTTAGCACGTTCTCGATCTCGAAACATTTCAATAAGTCGCTTCGGGATGTTCCCGTCTGGTTCCCACGTCAATTCATTGTAGTTCTCCCACTTCACGAGATACAAATCGGCTTCTTTCTGGCGGCGTCCTGCTGACAGGAGTGATCGTCCTTCCTTGACACACAAAATCGCCTCGACAACGTACACGTCCTCTTCGTTCAGATCGAACATGTCGTTGTCTTCGTCAGTTGAGGAATCATGTTCCTGCTTGGTTTCCTCTTTTTCCACACCTTCGTCTTCATCGTCTTCATCTTCCTCGTCGCTATCATCCAATACGATCGCAGACGTAGATGAGGTACCAGGTTTAACAGATTCAGTCTTCTTCTCGTACGATAAGTACTTTGCGTCGTCCTTCCCCGAAGCCACTTTATCAGCCCTAATCTTGGCGACAACTGTTACAAGATGGTCCCTAGACGTCAGCTCAGCAGTGCTACTGCTACTAGCCTTCTTCTTCTCCTCCACCTGTTGTTTTTGTCTCTTCGGAGCTCTCTTCTTGGGTTTCTCCGGCGGTGGGCTATTCTCCAGCTCCGGTACGAACTCTGCTTCATCATCTGAATCCGAATATCCTTCTTGATACTCTGGTTCTTCCTCCTCATCTCCAGACTCGTACATCACTTCGTCTTCATCCACAACAGGTCGCTTCTGACTGCGTCTACGATTGGCTTTCGACTTTGCACGTTCAGCAGCCAACGTATCATCCAACGTCTCCAACGAGCGTTTGCGACCCACCTTTGACTTGGTCTTCTTCTCGGTCGTCGCCTCGAGTTGCAATTTGCTCAGTAAGTGCGTCAACTGAGGCGATGTGCCTGCATCCTTGCCCTTATCCAGCTCCATCCACTTGACGAGCGCCTTGTACTTGTTGGTGCCAAACTGGACGTTCTCGCACATGGGCTGTTTGCGCAGCTTCTTGAGGACGGACTTCTCGTACGGATTCGGTTCTTCTTCTTCTTTCTTCACTGGCACGTCGTCCTTCTTCTTCTTCTTCTTCTCTCGTTTCCCACTTGGAGCGGCTTTTGCCACACGTGGAGAAGCACTGGAGCTGCGACTCTTGCTCTTGTGGGTCAATTTCTTCTTCCCTGATGGGTCCTTCTGCTTGCTCTTGCTCTTGCTCTTGGCTTTCTCTCTGCGGCGCTGCAACATTCCTTTGCGCTTCTCGAACGCTTCCGTCACGTGCACCCACGTCGTCGCGAGCGATTGCGTCTCCGTCTGCAGCTTCAGCGAGTTCGGGAGCGGCGGCGCCTCCAGCAGCATCTTGGCCAGCACGTGGTCCAGACCCAGATGCATCTTGTCGAAGAGCTCCTGCGGCTTGGAGCGCTGTGTCATGGCCATGTTGTCGAGAACGGAGCTGATTGGGAAAATGCATGGAAGGATTGGTTCACAGTAAGTACGAATATTATGATAACAGAAGATGGTGTGGGAACACCACTTATACATTCAGAATAGTGAAAGAGATCCTTTCAAGTTTTTAGAACGTTCTGCATGGATGGCTACACTAAACACAGATACTAGTACAACATGAAGACTAGGCCTTGCCTGTGTGGATACTGCAGATATGACCCTCGTCGTCGAAAGAGAAGGTCGACTTGACCGAAATGGGGATGTAGAAGATCTTGACCACCCCACGCACCACCACGTGCTCGTCGTCGCCATCCTCGATGGTTGGCGTCTCCCACTTGCCCTCGATCTTGGTCTTTTCTAGGTACACTTGGAACTGCTGTTTGCCTTGGTAGCTGCCGTCGCGTTGACTGTAGAGTTGGATGTCGTCACTCACGAGCTGCAGCGTCTCTTTCGTGCGCTTCTCGAGGCGTAGCGCCACATATTGCTTGACAGTGTCCACGTGCTCTTGCGTGACGGTTGAGGCACCGCCCATGGTCGAAAGTGTCTGCTAGGAAGAGGTCGAATTGCGGAGTGAACGGGGTTTAACATGCCTTCCGACAGCGGATCAGGTACGCAGTGGTCCTCCTCCTTGAACTTGCAAGAGAGCGTTGGCCTCCATACATCAAGGCACAAGTCTTCTTTCACTTCGACAGCTTCAACAAGAGGAACCAGGCAAGGCTTGTCACCAACGAACGGGCCACTGTACCAATATCAAACGAGTCCAACACGATGCATGAAGCCAGGTGCTGGCATCGCACTTAGTCGGAATCCTATGCCGCAGCTCCTTTTCGATCTCACAACGTCACAGTCCAAGATGAAGATGGCTTCTTCACCCGAGCAGGGTCCCGACCTCGAGCCCGTAGAGCTCGACAGCCAGTCCGAGACCTGCTCCACCACGCCCAGCTTCAGTGTGCAGGTGGACAGTGATGACGCAAACAGCTCCGTGCCCAAACGCCTCGACAGTCCGAACTTGCACGAGCACGCGGAAGCAGCTCTGCATCTCACGTCGTACGTTCCTGCAGCACTATACCGTATGCCAATGGCTGGACTGATTATGCCATCACACTTGTATTTGCAGCGACTTGAAGACGTTCATCAATACGTGCATCGCGTTCTTGGGCTCGGGTGTGTTGGGGTTGCCCTACGCATTCAGCAAATGCGGCATTTTGGTACGACAACACTCGAAGCGGAGAGGAGCAATTGGTGCTGACTATCACTTTGTTGTAGATGGGGCTGGTGACGCTCGTGGGGGTCGCTGCAGTGAGCACATTCGCCATGATGCTCGTGGTACAGTGCAAATACAAACTCAAGCAACAGGGCAAGAATGTCACGACATATGGAGAGATCGGCTACTTCGCTGTGGGCCACACGGGCTCCGTGATAGTCAACACGGCCCTTGTGATCTCTCAGACGGGATTTTCCATTGCTTGTAAGAGTCATGAAAGTCTGTGGAGCACACTGCAAATTCTAACTTTTGTTATTGTGCTGCAGACTTGATTTTTATTGCGTCGAATGCTCACAAATTCTTGGATGTATCTAAAGCACTGGTGGTGTCGGTATGTGTGCCACCACTTATTGGATTCTCACTACTAAAGCACATGAAGGATCTGGCCTACGTGGCAGTACTCGCTGATATCATGTGTATCCTTGGCTTGTTGGTGGTGCTCAACATCGACCTAAGTTACATGGACTATGATCACGACGATATTGAAGCGATGGGTGTGATTTCGGCGATGCCGTTCTTCTTTGGTGTGGCGAGTTACTGTTTCGAAGGGGTGGGAATGGTTCTGCCGTTGGAGAATTCCATGCAAAACAAAAGAAACTTCATGCCCATTCTGGTAAGCGTGGTCGTGATCATCACATCCCTATATGCCACGTTTGGAATTTGTGGGTACCTCGCGTTCGGTGACAACACAAATGCCGTTATCACACTAAATTTTGAAGGCAACGGTGGTCTGGTCACGCTTGTGAAGATTTTTCTATGCTTGGGTCTATTTTTTACGTATCCCGTGATGTTATTCCCAGTCTTCGAGGTACTACAACCAATGCTGGTTTGCGGTAATAAGCTTGAAGATTCCCAAACCACCCAGAAGAAGGGTGTGCTTCTGCGTGCCGGAATTGTGTTGCTCACGGCCGTGATTGCTGCCGGAATTCCAGGTAAATAAATAGTGGGTAGCTAGATATTCGTGCAGGTGTCTAACTTTCTTTTCTACCGCAGATTTTGGTCGATTTATTTCATTTATTGGGTCGACGTGTTGCTCGTTGCTGGCATTTATCTTGCCAGCATTCTTTCACTTGCGGCTCTTTCGTGACGATCCACCGACGTGTGGCACTCGGTTGCAACAGCTTTTTCTGTGTGCAATGATGACGTTGGGTTTTGGAATGCTTGGTGCTGGTGTCTTCGAAGCCATTGAAAGTGTATTGTAGGCAGGGGCAAGCACCCTTGGAGGGGTCAAGGACCACATTTTACCCTAAAATTTTTAGGGGACGAGTGTTTAGGGTAATTTTACTATGGATTTTTGTAAAAAAAAACTTGGTCGATTTTCAACATTTGGTGGGATGCACCGCCCCAAATCGTGCCTAGCTCCTTGGTTGATACTACAATTTACAATGCCGTGCTTTACACGGGGAAGCTCTGGATTTTTGCAATACTGTACATACTAAGCGAAATGAACATCGCAAACTTTCTGATGCCTACCCTACCGGGATTTACGAAAAACACAACATTATGATGATAAACTATCTGGGGGTTATTGACCTAAAGCTTCCAGCCGTGTGTTTTCTCTAATGGGAACGCCTCACTTACTAGTAGGGCTATTGATTTTCTTTCGCGTTACGCTCGAAGTATTCTGCAATCCCTGCGTTGTCCACTCGTACCACTGCAGATTTCTTCGGACGACATTCACTTGAATAAATTACTTCGGTTAGTTGTAAATTACTTGTGATGTTCTTTACTTTGAATAATATCAAGACAGGGTATAAGTTATTGAAGCAAATAAAGTTTAATTAACTCAGAAGAAGCATATCTGATATAGCCATGAAATACGGGTATACATTTTAACGAGGGAATGACAAACGTGCTATACGGTACTGCACACTTGAATGTATTAGAATGTATTACGGATGGGAAATATAAATACATCATCACTAAATTAACAGAAGTGCAGCTTGTACTTCGAAGAATGGTGTTTCGTTTAGGTTAAACGTAGGTACCATAATGGTACGTAGATTATTTATTACTTCAGTAATTATTAATGGACCATAGATTTGTTAATTACCACAATCTTCCGAAAAAATAGTATGATCATTCATAACGATTCTTGCGCTTTGAGCCTTGCTGAGTGCGCTTTTTGCGAATTTTTCAAACGACGTTTTGTTTTACAAGGAGGATTCTTTCCTTTGTCCAATTTGGACAACGGATTACAAACAACAAAATCCCCTACAAATGTTGTACTGGAGTAAGTTAATTCAAAAATGGTTTATTTACTCAATTGTACAAGACAGCTATACGTTAAAACTACGCCATCGGATCCGGGTTATCGCTTCGATGGTGATGCGCGGAAAGACCATCATGGAGAGAAACTAAATTGAATTCCACACCAGGTTGAAACAACTCTGTATAGTACATTGGACCTCAGTGATGTTCCTTCAGCTCCGGAAAACACAAATGGTCATCAATAATTTCGACTTCCGGAGGTGATCGCCGATAACACTATCCGGGTTCCAGTGACTGGGGTTGCTCTTGTAGAGCGCTCTCATGTACTACCGCCAAAGTCTTCGTCGCGGAGTCCTGTCCACCAGCGGGATTTTACTTCTGGTGGGCGTTACAGGCCCACGTGTGCCAATAAATCCCAAGGCGAAACCACTCAGAACAAAGTAATTTCGACATGAGGATATGTACCTTTATATTTCTGTTGTGTACATTCATACAGTAGACTCTTCCTTCATCTATTGCTCAATCAACACTCGGAAGCAAGTAGGCATTGGCCTTCCCAGCGTTTAGTGTAGTACGAGTTGATACGACGCCCAGCGTCGCGCCAATTAACCCAATCTGCGCGCTGGTCCTCAGTAAGCGTGGGCAATAGGTCATTCTGCATATCGTGATCAGTGTCGGCATTGTGCAACAACATCGACTCGGTAACCTTGTCATACCGCAGTCGCTCGTGGCCTCGAACGACTGACATCTTTCGCGTCGGGTTGTTGCTGTACACAATCCGTTCACCAAACTTGATCTTGCGTTTGAGTGATCGACCAACACCATCCTGCTCAAATCCGCCTTCAGGGACTCCAGTGATATCTGCCAATGTGTTGAGGATATCGTACTGGCTCCGTCGCATCATCCATCTGCATTCCTACAGCGTTGCCCAATCTACCTTCAGCCACAATCGCTCCTGCCACACGCGTTGCAGACACGTCTCTATCTTCAGGCACGTCGTTGCCGAATTCAGGGCCCTGCCCATGATCACCGGAGATCACGACGATCGTATCGTTGAGAATACCAGTTGCGGCCATTCGGTCCATGAATTTGCCGAACTCCATGTCAGTGAAGTACCGGATTTCTAGGTAGTTCTTGATGTTGTCTGCGTACTTTTGTCCTTGGTACAACGCAGAGAAATCGGGCTTCTTGGATTCGTCGTACCATTTCGGCCTCTGCTTATAGTTGACATGACTCGAGATAGTGTAGTGCGTAAGGAACAGCGGCTTCTTGGCTTCACCTCTAGCAACGCGGTCGGCTTGGGCCTTGGTCTTGTTCACGAACAGATCGCCTAGCAGCTGGAAGCTCAAGTCATCATGGACGCCCCAATTGAGACCACGATGTTCCGGCCCTTTCCAATCCCCAGGCTTGATGCCCAAGTCGCTCTCTGCGAGCTTCATCAGTTCATTGCGACTCCACACAGTATCGAACCCATGAGCAGGGAGGAAGGAATCCCAACTGTCGTAGTTTGTTCTGCAACCAGTAGTGAAGAAAGTCTCGTAGCCCTTTGCCGTGAACAGCTGCGGCAAGCCTGACAAGTTGGTCTCGTGTTGGCCTCCAGTCATGCCGGACTTGGTCACATGGTCATATGGAAGCTGAGCAAACAACAAGCTCTCCACTGATCGACTCGTACGCCAGCTTGACCAGTAGTTTCGAAGTGCGACGCCGCGCTTTGCCCACTTGTCAAAGTTCGGCGTGATGGTCATATTGCTGCCTTTGAAGAGGTTTGACGGGTCTTCATCGCCAACGAGATAGTGCGAATCGTGGAATCGGAAAGACTCAATTACGAGCAGAAGGACATTCGGAGGGTTCTTGTCATTGACCTTGACATCGAAAGCGAGATCTCCCTTGAATCCCGTGGTACGTCGGTACAGCGTATCGTTTCCAAAGAGCTCATGGTTTTCAGTCTTGCGATGGATGTACGTTTCGACCCATGGGAGATTGCTGTCGTCAAGGATGGATGTGCTTCCGTCCACGTTTGGTTGGAACGCATGGCCAAACATCTCATTAATTGTTGTGTTCAATGCCGAGTATGCAACGAGCGGTGAGCATGCACAACTCACAGCAATGACCACCATGGGAATCAGCACCAGACCGACAAGTGCAATGAGAAGTTTCTTGATATACTGGCGTTTGTCACTCTTCTTGGCGTCTTGCTCCTTTTCTGGTAGGCACTGAGTCGTGTCATCTTCACTGTCCGAGGATGAAGCAGTCTCAATCTCAGAACTCTCAGTAGCATCGTCAATATCGACCGTCACGTATTTCGAAATCCCCGAGTTTTCATCCGTTGTTGCAGTCTTGCTCTTTGTTGAACTCGACAGTTCTTTTGCTTGATCCGATTCCGTTTCTACAGTAACAGGACTGGGATCTTGCACATCTTCACGGGTTTTGCTCAACGTGCGTTGGGTTTTCGTGCTTCCAGTCTGTTTCAACGTATCGTACGTGAACGAAGGGCCCAGAGACAACGGGATCATGGTCGGGTTCCACCTTGCAAGATCCGCCCACGAACACCTCGTGCGCACAACTGCGAACAGGGAAGCTGCCAACACCAACATTGTGGCATTCACACAAGCGTCCGTGATCTCCTCGGTTGACACTTCGAAAGCACTAGCATTGTCTTTCTCTTGAATGGCCATGACGACAATGTCGAACGTGAAGCGCATGTCCCGCAGACGCACAATGATCCCATCAGCGACGACAGGAATCATTACAGCGACGAAGAGAAGCCACGACACGGAGAAGGCTGCAACGTTGCCAGCTACCTGGACAACCATATTGTCGTGGTGACTGGCCAATGCCTTCGAGATGATAGGTTTGAACTTGTCCACCAGCCACAAAGTGCACGCAAAGTACGTGACACAGACGAAATCCTCCAGAAACCCAAGAGTCAACACTCCCAGCACCACCGTCGGTGTGCCGTCTTCAGCATTGGCGTACATGGTAATTAACGCGCTGAGCGCAATGCATCGATACACGAAGAAGACGAAAAGTGTGAAAGCGAAAACGAACGCCCAGCCGAGCCACGGATCGTCCCGATCAATGAGCGTTCGCACCAAAGTCTTGACGCGTCCCCATTGCACCACGACGGGGTTCTTGGCGGGAGTCGGACCATCTGTGCCGGTGGTACGTCCAACGGACGCTTTCGGACTGTCCTCCTGAGTCATCATTATTGCGCCTTGTCGACGAGCCCCAAGTTCGGTGGCTCCAGGCGGTGGGCTCAAGCCTCAAGACGCACAAACGACAATGACGCAGCGCAGACGAATGGAAAGTGAACAGCACGCAGTCGTGCCGACGTGGGGTCGACAGCCTCGATCTCCCGATGGTGAGGCAGAGCTCACGATAATTTTGAGCCAGGACAGCCAGGCCAGCCAGGACATGGGCGTCTTTGTATTAGATGAAACAAATGAACGTGTTTACGACACGCTTACGTCTCAAGACTCTCACCCACAAGACACCTGACGCCGGTAAAAGCAGCTTGCTCGAACAGCAAGTGGCGGGCAGAATGCAGCAGCCGTTGATATTCTTACGGACCATCAATCATTTCGATCGGGCCTTGATAAATCATGTCTATCGTTCTGATGATTGTTGTCCTGATCAGCGGGAGGAATGCCAAATAATCAGACCTGAACCTTGGGACGACATCCAAGATGACAGGGTAGTTCCTTAGCAGAACGAGGCAATGTGGTGGCCAGGAGACCGTATCATCATGGGGTAGTTATTTCGAAGCATCAACCTTGGCTGCCAGTTGAAACGCAGGACATCCACTAGCAATGTACCTATTTGTCATGTTCACGACAAAACCCTAGTTTTGACTACACCCTCAAGGCGCCAATATTACAGTAATGGTTTTCCGTCAAACTTGATGAGGCCTCTGTACCTGTCAGGAGTTTAGTACCTAATGAGCAACCGTACTTGCGAGGTTTGTTGTAGTTTTGCTGAATAAGCTTACTCGTAAGTTACGTTGTATTAAGAGCGCAATAACACTTTTTGGTGTAAAGAGGTCATCTATTACGCGTATCTCATCACTAACGCTTACTGCTCTTGGTACGCTTTAGTTCGAATAGCGAATGAAGAAATCTACCTAATTCATTACTTAAGTCTAACACGCAAGGCTTTTAGCATTCCCCAGCAAGTAAACATTTGTTATCCCAGCGTTTTGTGTAGTACGCATTGATGCGGCGACCATTATCGCGCCATGTTCTCCATTCCGTCTTGTTCTGGAGACTAAGCGCTGGAAACTGGTCTCTCTCCATCTCGTGATCACTGTCTGCATTGTGCAGCAGCACAGAACTGGAATAGCGATCGTATCGTAGACGCTCGTGACCACGGACCACCGACATCTTTCGACTCGGGTTGTTGCTGTACACGATCCGCTCACCAAACGGAATTTTGCGTTTGAGGGATCTGCCAATTCCGTCTTGTAAAAATCCTCCTTCAGGTACTCCAGTGATGTCCGCCAACGTGTTGAGGAGATCGTATTGCTCTACCGCATCCTCGATCATGAGCCCAACCGAGTCTCCAAGGCGGCCTTCAGCGATAATAGTCCCGGCAACTCGGGTCGCAGAAATTTCCCGCGATTCTGGAACATCAAGACCGTGCTCTGGTCCCTGGCCATGATCGCCTACAATAACGACGATAGTGTTGTTGAGGATTCCTTCATCCGACATGCGGTCCAAGAACTTCCCGAGCTGCATATCTGTGAAGTATCGCATCTCCAGGTAAGCCTGGACGACAGCGGCATAGTCTTCTCCTTCGTAGAGCGCCGAGAAGTCAGGTTTGTCCGCTTCGGCATACCACTTGGGGCGGTCTTTGAACGGTGTGTGGCTCGAGATGGTGTAGTGGTTCACAAAGAGCGGTGTCTTACTCTCTCCTCGAGCCACGCGATCGGTCTGCTCCTTCGTTTTGTTGACTATCAAGTCGCCAAGCAGACGAAAGCTCAGGTCATCATGGACGCCCCAACCAAAAGCGCGCTGTTCAACGCCATACCATTGATCCGACTCAATGTTGAGATACTCTTCTGCAAGCTCCATCATTTCGTCCCGACTCCAAACAGTCTCGAAGCCGTGTGAGGGCAAGAATTTGTTCCAGTCGTCGTAGTCCGTTTTGCAGCCAGTGGTGAAGAATGGCTCGTACCCTTTGGCCTTGAAGAGCTGGGGTAAGCCAGCAAGTTCGACATCTTTTTTGCCCCCCGTCATTCCAGAGTCGGCCACGCTGTCGTACGGCAGCTGTGCAAACAACAAACTCTCCACAGAGCGACTTGTTCGCCAACTTGACCACATATTGCTGAACGATATGCCTCGTTTCGCCCATCGGTCGAAGTTTGGGGTGATAGTGATGTTGGTGCCCTTGAAAAGGTTGGAAGGGTCCTCTTTGCCAACAAGATAATGCGAGTCGTGGAATCGGAAAGACTCAACCACAACCAGAACAACGTTAGGAGGGTCTTCTGCCGTGACATTCACATCGAAGGCGAGGTCCCCGTGAAAGCCTGTGGTGCGTCGGTAGAGTGAATCGTCTTGGAAAAGTGTGTAGTTCTCCGTGTCGGAGTGGATGTAGATGGTGGCATTTTCAATGCTACCGTCCGCGACTGTAGGTGTGAAGCCTTGTGCTGCCACATCAATACCACGAACGAAAAGTTCGTTTAGTGTTGCATTAAGCCCCGAATAGGCCACAAGCGATGAACAAGCGCGACTAATAGCAAGCACGACGACAGGGAGCACAATCAACCCCAAAACCAAAACTATCACCACGGCACAAGCCTGGAACAGCATCCACCTGCGATCATTAGAGGTCGATGAGGGCACCGACTTGTCGGTCGTTGCATCACTGAAGCTCGCATTGTGCGGTGACGTCGACACTTGGTACGACATTTCTCCGAGTTCCACCATTGCTGCATCCGCTCCTTTCTTCTCCTGAGTCATCTTAGTCTTGTCTTGCTCGCCTTTGTCCTCGGAAATAAACGACCGTGTAGCCACGAAGTCTAGCAAGGCAGAAGCTGGGTTCCAACGAGACAGATCAGCCCATGCAGCCCAAACGCGGACGACAGCGAAGAACGTCGCAGTGATGACCATCCCCGCCACATTGACATACGCGTCGTTGATCTCCGACTGAGATATCGACGCGTTACTTGCATTGTCCTTTTCGTGAATAGCCATTGCAACCAGCTCAAAGGTAAATCGCATCCCACGAAGTCTCACAATGAGCAAATCCGCTACAAAAGGTCCCATCATGACGACGAAGAGGATCCACGACACCAAAAACGTCAACATTCCCCCACAGACTTGACAAGCCAAACGGTTCCGTTTCTCTGACATATCCAGGACTTCTTCAGTCGAGGTCAAGAACCGGTTATCCACCAAACGCTTCAGTGTGTCAAATAGCCACAACGCACACGCGAAATAGGTCGCACACACGAAATCTTCGAGGAATCCGAGAGCAACCGCCGCAAACTCGACGCCCGCCGTGCAGTCCTTTGGAGTCCCGTACATTAAGATCACCGGTTTGAGGCCAATGCATCGGTAGATCAAAAAGAAGAGAAGCACGACGACGTAGACGAAGACCCAACCGAGCCATCGACGTGTCCAAAGTGACGAGTGGCGCATCGCTTGAAGCATCGCACACGGACGAGCAGGTTTGGTATCCGCTGGGGATGGAAGTTCTTCGAGTACGACCAAGTCAGTCGTGGCCATGGTGAATCGAGCTCTGTTCGGGGGTTTGTCGGCTGTCGGACCAGGACTTCGAGGAAAGACGCCGGACTTTTCAACCTGACGAGGTCGAAGTCAACAACTTTCTGGTCACATCTGCTGCTCAAAGCCAAAAATCAGTTACTGATGAGATGGGTACTTTGACGACTGCAGACATCAGCAGACTGCAATGCAACGAGGACTTGTGCGTCTGGGTGCGATCCTGGAGATGTCGTTACTGGCGACTAAAATGCTGCGCAACGTTATGCTAACGTAAGTGGTGAGTATAGAAGTGCAACAGCTGGCTGATAATAAGATGACGAAGTACAGGGAACTTCCTCACTTCACCACACTGAGCTGTGCCCTGCGACGTACGGATAGATCTGACCGGGATTAGAGTTCGTGGCGACTGCGCTTGATTGAATTTGCTTGGGAAAATGCTGGGCAGAAGAGAGCAAAAGCGAAATTGTCCTACGTACTGCACTTCCCTCCTGGGCTGCTCCTGAACGTGTGAACGATTGAACCATCGGGCACCATGAAGACCGACTACGAAGTTCTCGCAGAACACCATCCCCAATCAAGAAGAACTGCTATTAATGCAATGTCTAGCGTAGAAATGGACCAAGTGTACGTGACGGCGACAATGACATTAATGGGAGTGGGCTGTACGAGCATTTGTAACCTGGTCAAAGGTCTACAATGGAATCCAATATACCTTGTAGTTGGTGTGGTGATAGTACAATTGGAAAAGGAATGGCCATCGACGTCAACGTGGAAGTCTGGTGTATTCCGCTCTGAAGCATAGTCAAATGGCATGATCTCAGAGAAGTATGTCTAATAGTGATTGTGTAGTAGGGGATCACGTCATTCGGCTGACGGGCGAGTGTTCGTCAGTCAACCGGTCGTGATAGA
>NBNE01000690.1:0-18349 GCA_002215365.1 Phytophthora megakarya | reverse complement strand
CTCCCGTATAAAATCGCGGTTGATGAGGTACGTTTAATTCAGAAGCGTTGGAAAACTGAATAATCTTTGGGCTAATCGTTGATGCGGTACTTGATTAACGACATGCAGAGTGCGTGGCGAAGACCTGATTGTTTGGGAGTGGGCTTCGTCATCGTCTCCATCTCACAGACGAGCTGGAGGTAGCCGTGGTAAGGGATCTCGCGTTCCATCAAGACCCCAGGGCAACAGTAGACGAGTTCAAGTGCGACTACGTAAGAACCCTGGTAGACTGAGTGCACCGTGAATTCTTGAGTTAGTGATTGAGCGACTGAAAGCCTCGCCAAAGCTGCAATTTTGCCTGATGCTTCGATTCCTCGAGTTTATTGTGTACATTCAGCTTCTACTTCGCAGCATTTTCCCGACGGTCGGTGACAGCAGCTGCAAGTTCCTTCAGCACCTTGACAGTGTCGCCTGATGCTTCGATTCCTCGAGTTTATTGTGTACATTCAGCTTCTACTTAGCAGCATTTTCCCGACGGTCGGTGACAGCAGCTGCAAGCTCCTTCAGCACCTTGACAGTGTCGTCCCAGTTGATGCACGCGTCCGTGATGCTCTTACCATAAACAAGTTTCGATGGATCGTCACCAAGCGACTGATTTCCCTCGACAATATTGGACTCGATCATAACTCCAAGCAAATTGGACTCCCCTTCCCTCACAATGCCAGCCAAGTAGCTGGCGACCTTGGGCTGGTTAGCGTGCAATTTGCGCGAGTTGCCGTGGGAGCAGTCCACCATGACCTTGGTCGGTTGCTTCGCCTTCGTCAGCATCTCCGCCGCCTCATCAATGTGCTTCTTCTCATAGTTGGGTCCGTCCGATCCACCGCGTAGAATAACGTGACAATCTTTATTGCCTTTGGTGCGTACAATCGACGCAAGACCGTGTTCATTCAGTCCCAGAAAGTTGTGGGGCTGCGACGAAGACACTGCCGCGTCCACCGCCACCTTCGGGTTGCCGCCAGTGCCGTTTTTAAAGCCCACAGGCATCGACAAGCCGCTGGTGAGTTCGCGATGCAGCTGAGACTCGGTGGTGCGTGCTCCAATAGCTCCCCACGACACCAAATCGGCTGTAAACTGGGGCGAGATGGTGTCCAGGAACTCCAGACTCACTGGGAGACCCAGAGCATTGACGTCCAGCAGCAGTTTACGAGCGATGCGGATGCCCTTGTTGATCTTGAAGGACTGGTCCAGGTCCGGATCGTTGATCAATCCCTTCCAGCCCACAGTGGTGCGCGGCTTCTCAAAGTACGTGCGCATGATCACCAGGAGCTCGTCCTGCAGCTCGTCCGCCAGGGGCTTGAGGCGCTTGGCGTAGTCCATGGCCGCTGCGACGTCGTGGATGGAGCACGGACCCACAATCACCACGAGGCGGTCGTCCTGGCCGTGCAGGATGCGAGACACGGCGGTGCGCGTGGCGTCCACCAGATCGTGCACGGCGGGCGTCACAGGGAGGTCCTCTAGCACGCAGGCAGGCGGCATCAGAGGCTTGATGGCCAGCACGTTGCGGTCTTCCAGGCGCTGACGCTTGGCGGAACGGTCGGTCTCGAGCGTCATCTGTGTAGGATACGGCAAGTTGAGGAATGAAGAGGCACCACTGGAACGATGTTTTGTACCCCCGGGGGTATTGTATTGTGGCTGCAAAATTCTCGCTTAAGTAGCGATTTAGAAGCGTCAGATTATCCTTGCAGTTTTGAAACGGTAAGATAAGATATGCGTGCTACAATATGTACTTAACTGGGAGACTCGTAGCCATGTCAAAATAAGAGGGTGTTTTAGGTTTTGTAGCTGAAACAAAAACATTTTGAAACATTTATCAAACGATCTCAAACTTTGATTATAAAACTAGAAACGGACATTCCAAATCCTAGTTTCAGTTTTATTGTTCGTAATGATCAGCGGTGCTTTTTGCTGTTAAAAACCGCGCTAGAAGCACCGGGTAAATGCCTGGTTCATCCTAGAAATTTTGCAGGGACTGCACGACCCAATTTTGGCTTTAACCCTCCCAAAGCGCTGCCATTCTCCAAGTCGTCGTAACTCGATCTCTTGCCGAACAATTCCAATAGTCCGATGTCCACCACCACCGCCTCCTTACTACCGCTGCCGGATATCTCAATTGTGCCCTCAAAACTGCCAATAAAGCTACTCACATCTTCCATATCGGATGATGCAAGATTGGTGATGCCCGAGCACTGTGCCAGACGTAAGACGCACTCGTTGCGGTACTCAACACCGTCTTCATCCTCAACTGGCTTGTTGTTGAGAGGACACTTCTCCGGACAATCGCTGCCACTCCCATCAAGCGACAAAGCTGACTGGTTAATTTGGTCGTCTTGGTTCACATCGGAGAAGTCAAACTCCTTCCGGGAACCCAGGCCGTCGGGGCCAGATGTGCGAAGATAGTTTGGGTTGCCACCGTTGACGGTACCGATGGTAGTGACCACCGCGAACATAACACTTAGAACCTTCATTCGAGGTAGCGCGGATGGGTTAAGTCTGGTAGATTGGAGACTGAAAATGAAGCTTGGCCGGTTCGTTGAGCATTGGGACAATTCCCTTCCTTTCGGCATCGAGGTTTGCATCGCTTGTCGCTGGTCCCATCTGGAATCCACCCTAGCGCTATCCTTTAATACACGTATATGTATTGTAACAAGCCACTTTCTTGTAAGACATGGATGCTTCGCAACATAACGTATTTGGTGTTGACGGCAGGACGTATAGACAACACAAAACATGTGCAGGGTAGGTTGTAGGGGAAATCTAATAAGGGTAAGTTCGATACCAGAACCGCCCCAAATGTACTTTTTAGAAAAGGCCAAACCAGAGTTCAAATCGTTGTAGGTGCGTTCTAAATCACAAACTCTAAATAACAACTCTTTTTAGATAGGCTTCTCGATATGACTGACAGGTGGGTCATTCTTGACAAATACATATTTGACCTCAGAACTGTACTACTGGAGCATCACTTCGCTTGGTAGATCAACAATGCCGGCAACGAGACCGCTGAAGACGCGCCCAGAATAAATTGAGGTTAAAAGCGACGAGGTTCTCAACATTTTTGACGTATGGATCGAACAGTACGTTTTTCTAGCAACTTGAAACTTGAAACTGAAGCTTAGATGACGGTACTTAAAAAGAAATAGAGCGGTAGTTGATCGTTATTTTGGTTTCGTCTTACAAGTTGTAGATTACAACTCCACAATGAGAGTTATTATTCGACTTCTGTAGAATAAGAGATGTGAATCTTACACGGATAAAACCCAAGACTTCCGAATATACCAGACTGGCACTGCCGATGACTGCGGTGCTTTCCTCATCAATACATTACTGGTTTCCAAGTCAAAACGTAGCAGCTTTGATATCAAGTGCCTTAGCTTCTTATGTTAGCGCCTTGCAAAATCATTATATGCAAAATCATTGCATCGGTGAAATACATGTACTAAACCGTCACAAAATGCAATTTATGTCACATCCGAAGGCGAACAAAGCTTCATCTTTGCCAAGGTATGGAGTGCACATCCAGACTCCCCTGCGGTTACCGGATAACCGCAGAGAAGTTAGCGAAGGTTCCCGAACGCCCATATCACTCCAACAGTAGAACGTTTGCGTCAGCAGTAATCGTTGGCGAAGAAGAGGTCAATGAAGAGCTAGCACCCACACTTACTTAAACTACAACTTGGAGAACTTGTACTGCAAGTTGCTGAATGATTTCGCAAGAGCGAAGTAGGTACCTGGTACACTGTACTGTACTGTACATGGGTTCCCATCCCGATTCACATGTCAGGATTCCCGAATGCTTACGACGAGAATCATCATTTTCCTTGGACAGTACATGTGGAGAGCACATCTTTCGTGGTATCCTCGTATAAACATTCAGACAATTTTAAATTTCAGTGATATTAAATCATCAAAAGTGATACATGTAGTACTAGCAGTACCTGTCTTATGAGTGCATTTGCAAAGTTATGTCTTCCAATTTTTATGGCTTGGACAAAACTATTCTCTAGTATTCCTTTGTATTTTTTGATAATGAATTCTTTGTTGGAGCACGCTCAGCAGTATTCTCCAAGTATGTGCTTCATATCTAAATAAAGTAAGATTGACTTACAAATTAGAATTAAAATAGTTTGGCAATTCGGCAGGGCTTTTCAGGAAATTTCGACGTGTAAAAAGACCACGACAAAATCTTATCGGCTACTTAGTATAACTGTACAATCAATTTCATAACATGGACGTCGTAGCAAAGAACAAAGCTTTTTATGGCGGTGCACATCTACAGTACCTAGACCAGATTGTTCGTGGTACTGTACATGTACATGTACCACGAACATTCTGGTTGCACTAAATGCATGAAGCCCGGGTACATGTACTGCCGTATTCACCGATGCATGAAACATGGCATGAACTTTATCCGATACTACACCTATTAATAGGAAACATGTACAACGGGTTCCTCTGGACAGCGCTACGGTACCCGTAAAATGTACAGTATATAATATATACATATTATGTATCCGCGTAAACCCAGAGACTCTATTGCTGTAGCACTGGAGATGGGCCGGGCCATCTCTCTTGGACCAAGAGTCTTGGTACAGAATCTGAGGAACTGGTCGCTGAACGCGTTTACTCTCCGAGGATTGTGTGGTCCTTGATCCCACGAATACAGTGCTCAGCACTATTCGTCGAATACGCTGTACATGTATACTGTACATACCTAAACGAAAAGAGGTCATGAGATGGCATGACGGTTTTAAAATAAGAGGCTCTGCTTGAAGGTACCAAGGGTGTAATAAATATTAATAAGAGCTGCTTGATACTATTAACGTGCCTAAACTTTTATTCGACTATCTTCTCAAAAATAGTAGATACCTAGAATTGGTGCTACCGGTACATTAATACGTGCCAGCGTCAACTCCAGAGTAAACAACTTCCCATCTACCTTAGTATCTTACACGTCTGGATCTCTAACCTTCGGACACTATTGATTGCCACCAGTCCATTTCAAGATTTTCTCCGAAACACTCAAGTACTTCCGTGCATTCTCGATGCGTGTGACGTACTACTTTTTACTGGTTTGTGCCGTTCTGGGAAGAGCTGGTGCGACCTCCACCGGCGACCAAACTACAATCGCAACAGTGGCGTCGCCCAATCAGAACACCCTCCTTTACACTGATACCGAAAATGTCATCGAGGGAAAGAGGTTTCTACGCGCGCAGCCAACAAACACGGCCGACCAAGAGGGTAAAGATGAAGAGCGATTTTTCAAGAATGCACTCCAAGTGTCGAAGTTGGAGGATATACTCACCAACACGGACGGCAAGCAGCTGGCGAAGTTTGCGTCCTGGAATAAACAGGGGTATACGTCCAAGCAGGTTACGGAGCGTATCAAACAGTTTTTCCCGACACAAGAGAGATATTGGGCAATCGGTTTTGACTACGGCTTGTACCGAATGGGCCAACGACCTCTATCCAACCACAAGCGCCTTAGTCCTGAAGAGCTGGCAAAAATCACAGTCCATATTCCTTGATCGTAACCGTATTTGATGGCGAAAGAGAAATGACTGTAGTCCTCATCAAACTAGGTCGTCTGCGACTTACGCTGGGAATACATTTACCTGATACTAGTAATAGGAGGTTTGCTTAAATAGACGTATCTTATAGAATATCTAACCCAGATCATTCTACTCTTATTACTCGGTTACTTAGGCGCACTGAAGTACATTTCTTGCTTTATCATTCTCTATGTGTTCTAGTGCCGTCTCGCTCCTTCACCAGAAATTGCTAGTGCATTCCTGACCAAAACATAAACAACTAACCATTTCTTTTAATTAGTATCTTACTTAGATGATCTAAAGCGAAAGCATAGATATACCTTAGCACTCGTACGTTAACGTTAAGCTTACAAGGCAATCATTTGCTGGGTTTTCTGGTGACACTTGCTAATTGATCGTGCATCACACAAAGACAGCATTCTGAGGTACTAGGTATATCAACTATCCGCATAAAGTGCTAAATAGATTTTGAGTCAGATCGTTTCAGCTCCAAAAAGTCGGCAACCCGATAAAAAACTAAAAGTGCCCCAAAATCTGAAAGATTTTTCAAAAAATAGATTCATCCTAATTTTCTAATTTACAGTAAGATTGTTTCTTTTTATATTCTATCCTCATGTTGTCCGAATGTTGACCCAGGTTACGCTGATGCTCAATCCCTTGGCTGTCCATTCCTCATACTGAGGTATTCCCAGTATAATCTTTGAATGACAACAACTATAAGCATGTCCAAGATTATGCGCTGATGTCGCGTTATGACATCTCCGCAACGATATGTGCTTCCGTAATATTCAATCTAATGATCCTTTACGAGTTCCCCTATTATTATGTTCTTGTTTACTATTGTCATAATTCTGAGGTTTCATTAGTCGACCGACTCACTCAAAAGTTCAGATCGTATTTGATTGGCTGATCGTCATTTAGGTCGCGGTTTACGACACCACACCGAGAGTATTAAGTCGCTGGAGTATGGCGGACTTGGCGCCCCCGCGACTCCGCGGCACCATCTGGAAGCGCAACGCCGGCATCCTACGCGTCTGGCACAGTCGGTAGAGCCCTCTATACGGATATAACCTTGACAGTAAGCTGTCTAACGTTGCTTTATTCTTTAGAGCGGCTGTATTGACTGCGGAAGGTTTTTTATTGTATAAGAAAAAAGTCGATGGGTACGTCTCTTATTTATTTATTAATATCTATAATATTGATTAACTATAGTTACTATGAATTAACAGAGTAAAGACCAAAGAGATCGACCTGGTCAAAGTGAGCTTCACCACTAATTGTTGTGTCCGTTGAGTAGAGGAGAGCTCATATTAAATTATGTTGTATTATTAGGCAACATTTGCTGCGACTATTGTGCAGACTGGTGGCTATTACTACTTTGAGTTGCAGTACGGGTCTTCGCAAATGGCAATTGGATTTCCAGCAGTGCAAGATGCTCGGCTGTGGCTGAACGAGATGATGGAGGCTGCTGGTACGATGTGATAAAAGGTTCGAAAAGGATGCAAATACTAACAAGTTTCGTAGATGAAAACAGTGCTGGTCGACGCGCCTGGATGGCTAATTTACGACGCATGTTGACGCTTAACTTACGGGACCGACGAGAGTTGGTGCCCGCTATGGCAGATCGAGACTGGTTCAGCGAGTGGAACTTTTGTCTACGGTGAGGAATTTGAAGTTTAGGCGACGCACTTTTAAAAGCTAATTCTCTTTGTGTCAGTTCGTTGAAAAATGACAGAGAACCGATCGTTGCCCGCCAGCGAAGATTGAGACGGCTGCATACGGTGCGTTTTTTAAGTAGGTATACTAGCTCTAGACTGATTTTGTTTATAATTTGCCCGGCGTTTACAGATATGGTTGCAATTCGAGATGTTCACAGAGATACTCGCAGAAATCTTTTTCTCGTCGGTTCAACAGCGAGATGCGCAGGGTATCGCCCGAATTGAATCGTTCGAACGAGCTGCAAGTGATTTTGCAAGGAGTCGAGGCATTGGGCAACGTTCGGCTGATTTATCTCAAACTCTACATCCGAGTGTGTCTTCATCGGCGACTACATCCTCACTCTTTTCCACGGTACTTTCAGTAGAACATGAGACCGGGTTTGGAGTGGGGGATGCAAACAGAAGGCGTGATGATGTAGACGAGATGAAGCTCGCAGGTGTCCATTTGGAGTTCGCCTCGAAGAGTTGGCAAGGGCACAAACGGTTGGCGAAAGAAACATCTTTGTTCGCGAGGTTTCGATCGCTCATTGAGTTATTCCTCGCTGAGAGTGCGTCGGAGAATGGTAAAATACCGCCAAATCTTCGGGCAGTGCTTACTAGGCTCCCCTCTTTTCCGTTGGTTTCTGCATTTTCGATTCGTGGTGTAAGCGTAGTGGCAATAGCTGAGCCATTTCGACGTGAACGGTCTACACTTGCTACGATAGACAACCGGGACCTTGCAGGTTTGAGTATGGCACTTCGAGAAGCTAAAATGCTGCGATTCTTCCCGTACGAGGAGCTACCCGAGCTCATTATTCGGAAATTCCCAGGCGATGTCGCGCCTACATTGGTCAGAGTACATCCTCGTTATGACGATGTGCTGGTCAACTCGTTGCGATCTTCAATGGTTCATGGAGTACTGATTCGTGCGGTTCATGGGGTGAGCGACAGCAATAGTCGTGTTGAGATCTTGTCTGCCCATGATGTACAAGAGCTTGTGGAGGCCAAAGAACCACAGTGGATTCCGTACCTGGATCTTGTCTACTACCAATTGGACAATGGAAATTCTCCTGTCGAGAATTTAGCTGCGAAGGAATTCCTGCTGGAGACTGGCAGGAATACCAGGCCACCACTGACAGGTGATATTGTCATCACAGTTGATGCAGAAAAGAGTAAGTTATTGCTGGACTTACCGGAGGCTTTTGTGACGAAGCACGATGTGGATATTCACCCGTTAGTTCGAAAACTGCAAGGGGTTAAAAAGAACAGTGCAATCTTCGCGTTAGCAGCTTCAAGTCCAACATTTGCTCGAAAGCAAAACGGACGCTCTCCCCCTGTCGATACGAGCGTACATGTGGCACGCGAATATGAAGACGGAGTGAAGAAGTTGTTTGTGCAACATATTAAGGAGTTCGCAGCTCAGCTTGTCACGCTTGGAGATGCTCCAGAGTCAAAATCCACCGGACTCGGGATGACAGGGCGTCCAAGAGCACCGACCTGGACGCAGTCGCAATGGAGCACCTCTCGGGCTCGCTTGACTCGGTCGAATACAATGTCGTCGATGCCTCGGCCTGAAGATGTGTTCTCATCGTCTTCATCGACGTTTAACAATACGAATTTTGGACCCACATCTCAACCCCAATTACGGAGACGAATGTCTTCGCTAAGTTCAATGGCTCAAACGATGGGGACAGGCGGATTAGCTGACAGTAATGCAGGAACGTATGTCATTGATACGTTGCACCTGCGTCAGGCAATGCGAGAAGGTGGAGTTAACGTGCGGTTCTTACCGTTGGTGTTCCAGTGTTTAGACAAACGTGATCAGCTGGGTGTTCAAGTGCTTGTTGCAAGCGAGATCGTTGCGCGACTGGCGAAGAATCTGTTCCGGTACCGTATGCTAAACGAAGACACAGGGAAAACTAGTCGCTGGAAGTCACGGAAAGCACGTCTGATCAAGTTCATTGACTCTATCATGCATGGCCTTTTTCACAAGAATCTTCCCTATGGCCAGTGTCCTATTAGAGAGTGTTGCGGAGACCAGTTTTGGGAAACTGATGGTCCGATCATGTATTCACTTGGAGCATTTTCATCGAGTTTTGCGATGGACTCGAAAGCGCAGCATGAAGTGGTAAACTCTCCAATTTCTTGCCTGGATAAGTACCGCGACCTCCTAAAGGTGAATCCACCGATCCTTTTCAACAGCTTACTACACGTTTTTCAGGTTCGGTTGACCAAGTCAATCCTACCTGAGCTGCACGAAAACCGATTTGTTTCAGTACCATTCCTACGTATCGAAGATGATCTGACGTTCAACTACGAAGAAGACGATCCCAAGCTTGCAATGCGAATTCATCAAGGTCTGTTGTGGAGTCACTTGCAATTTTTCCAGCTACAATTTGATGCGTTAAAGCCCGAATTGCCGATCTTGAATGGCACAGAGCAAGTTATCAACAAGAGTAAGCTGCCGGTTCGAACGGAGTTGACAGCATGGACTAAATATTTTCGAACGCTATCCCAGATTTTCAGACAGAGTTTAAATCGACCACAACCTACACGGTTAGAGAAGGCTATCCAATCCTGGCAAGATCTAACGGCGGTACGAGCGCATTTAACCTTGGCACTTCGCGGTGCAGCTGCTCCGTCGTATCAGCCATCAGGGAAAAGCAAGGCGTCTGCTATTATTCAGGAACATTGCAATTTTGCCTACCTGCGTATGGCTTCCAGTAAGGCGCTCTTTCCAATTGAGTACAAGTTAGCCTTGCGGTGTCTCGAGCTTGTGTGTTCTGGTGAAGAGCTAGCAAAAGCGATGGAGGAGTCTGATGAACTTCTGGAGTGGCTGAGATTCTTCTATCGACCGGCTAATCCGTCTCAGTTCGCCAAAGGTTCGTCATCTCACCCGGTGTACTCCATTCAGTACTCCACAGATGAATTTGAGTTTGATGACCCAACGGATCAACAGTCAATGCTTTCATTGCGGGAACAGTTCCAGCGTCAGCAATCTCGGCAGTCGTGGATGTCAGTGATGTCGAATGTAGATGCGTACTGCCGTCGCATCGAAGCGATGCGGCGTGACCCCGTAGCTGTCGCTGCAACTAGAGCAGTGCTCTGCGAAATGGGGTTTGCCTCTCGTTCACCCTCTGAACCATTAAGCCCCACCAGCAGTTGGGATGGCGACACTGTGTCCCAGATGTCATGGGCGGAAAGCCATCAAGGCCCTTTCAGCTTCAACCCGGAAGATTCGTCGATGCCGTCTTCAATGTACTCGTCTCGAGGTGATGCACTTTGGTTCATTGAGTGTTTCTTCTTGCCCCCACTCGCCAACAATTCACTGCTGGTCGCAGGAGATGCACTGGTAAACAATGAGGAGATATCGAGTCGTATGACAAGTGTTCGTCCTGACATTGTTGACGAAGTAGTTCAAGGACCTGTTCCGGGCCTTGCTATGGCCTGGGGTAAACCACTGGGTTTATCACTGGATGAAGAAGCCCAGATCAGCCATGGACACAAACCTGCAACGCTTTCCCTACGACCAACTGAGGAGAATGCGTCTTCGGTTAGTATGATATTATTCCCTCCCCCATTGCGTCGGGTTGTGCAGATTGCGTGTGGCTATCGGCATACAGCTCTCATTACTGATGACCGGCATTTGTACACTTATGGACACGGTGAATGTGGGCGGCTAGGACATGGCAATGAGGAGGATTGTACGGAACCACAGCCTGTGATTTATTTTGCCAGTTTAATTGCAGCTGAAGGTGTCGAAGTCGGCGGCGTAGTTGGCGTATCCTGTGGTCGAGAACACACGATGGCGGTAACAGCAAATGGTGATTTATTCGGCTTTGGATGGGGTGAAGCTGGCCGTCTCGGCACAGGTGATTCTGGAAGTAGTTTGCACCCTGCTCGTGTGGAATTAAGGAACATTGCCGCTGTCGCTTGTGGGCGTGAACATACTTTAGCGCTCACGAGAAAAGGAAGGCTATTTTCTTTCGGCGCTGGATTCGGTGGACGTCTAGGAAATGGCTCTGAGTCCGACGAGGAGTTACCTTATGCTGTTCAAAGCATTGCCGATTACAGAATTGCTGCTATCGATGCTGGTGAATGCCACTCGTGTGCACTCAGTAACGAGGGCGACGTATTCACGTGGGGATTCGGCAGTTCAGGGGCGTTAGGCCACAATAGTCAAGACAACTGTTTGGAGCCCAAACTCCTCGAAGGTCCATGGACAAGAAGTAACCTTGAGTTTGACGGAGAAAACTTGACGAGTGAGGCATCCATTGTAGTCTCCATTGCGTGTGGAAGTTATCACACGTTAGCTTCTACCAGTGATGGAGTGTTGTACGGTTGGGGCGACGCTGCTGCTGGACAACTGGGAGTGGAGCATACAGCCGCACCAGATTTGGTAGTACTTTCACCAGAGAAAATCGTGGTCCCGACCAGTTCAAAAATCCGTGGCATTGCTTGTGGAACGTTCACTTCAGCCGTGTGCACGAATCAAGGCAACCTTTATTTGTGGGGCTCACCAGCAGCAGGAAATGGCGCACCGTTAGATACTGAAGATGCTCGCGTGAAGAAGATCGAGGCGCTGAGCGAATTCGAATTCTCCCAAGTCGCGTGTGGTACGTCGAACATGTGGTAACACTACTTCATCTTGCGTGCTAACTTGTATCCGATAATACTTGGCTTGAACAGGAGCGTACCATGCTGTCGCCATTACCCGGAAGCTGGAGTACTGCTAATGGAATTAATCGTCTTCTATCTATCAATTGGCATTCTTTCAGAGTGAGATGTGCTGACAATAATCATTCTTGAAAATAGCTGCGTGTGACTCACAGGAAGTGAAGAGAAGTACGGCCAAGAGCGTCAATTGTTGCTGTACTAACTCAAGTGGGCAGTTTCGTGTCCTCTTCTTCACTGAGTTCAAGAGAGCACATTGCTAATATGGCCTCCTCGACCCAAGATGATTCAACGTCTGCGTCTGCAGGCCAGGTGCTGCCACAACTTCATCTTAAGCGATCTATTCCAGCACGAGGAGTTCTCTCACCGCCACGTGCGACTCAGCAGATTCAACAATTTGCACGACGCACTCGACTTAACAATGTTGCAGAGGTTCCGTGTACCCGATTCGTAGAGATTTTGCTGTATTGCTGGACCATCGTAGCGATCACACTCGGGATTGTCTTGCCCTGTTTCGTCTTGTACATGATGTACTTCAAGGATGGCGGGAATTTGACTCCGACGCTGCCATTCAACTTGGCCGCATACGGCGGTCTAGTCATCACCATTTCGTCAGGCTTCGGGCTTTACGGTCGTCTTCAGCATCGGAAAATCGTGACGGTAGGGCAGCGCAACTACTCACTAGGAATGGTACGTAGACTCCTCCAATGTTATGTAAGTTTTACGATGGCTAACGTCTCTGTAGTTCGTCATTGTAGGGACTATCGCGGCAATCATAATAATTACGGCTGGTGCGATGGCACTTTCACTCGTGCACGTCGTCGATTCGGCGCAAGAAGCTGATTTTTCCAGTGATGGCGTTGCAGTGTTGGAGGCGAAAGTTATCATGAGATTACACAGTCAAGTCATGAAGAGCAGTACCAATTGGCAAGACACACAGAACGGGTTTCATTGCTGCGGGTATGACCAAGTCAGTCGTATTCAAGGATACCTCAGCACCAGTTCTTCCTGGGACCACTCTCTTCAAACTGCAATTCAAGATATCAATGCCGTTGTGGGCAGATATTGCTCCTCACGAGTTTCGGAATGTATAAGCACTACGTCCGAAGCACATTGTCCCGTTTCGGGAAGCGATTGGTGTCGTGGTGAGTTACTGCAAGTCGCACGTGACAATTATTCACTGCTCAGCATTTGTACGATCATTTTCGGAGCAGTTCAACTACTTTTCAGTGCGTTTGGACTATTCACGTTGCTCTGTGATGTTCGACGGATAAGTGGTTTGTCCCCGATCTACGAAATTCCCCACCAAGCACTGTCACCGATCCAACCGACCACCCCCAACTCTCAAGACTAGAATCGTTGATAGACAGATCAATAAAGGTGAGCTTCTCCAGTGAAAGGTCGGAGTGTCCAAGTTTGTTCCTGCTCTGATGACTCGTACGAAAGCTGCTTCGCCGACTGCGAAGAGCAAGAAAAAAGCTGCAATGACAGCATCGAAAACTCGTGAAGCTTCAGTGACAATCGAGCAAAAGGTTGTTCAATCTGAAGTGGTTCAGGAATCTCGACCAGCCTCGCCGACACAGCTAACGAAGAAGCGAGTAGTTCGTTGGCCCAAGTACCATGAGAAGATTTCGTTTCTAGAGCGAGAATCTTTCAAAGGACTAGCGCCGACAGACGGGTTGCCACCTCCAAGTGTTTGGTATCCTGGAACGACTTTAGGAGAATCGTATCGTGTTGCTAGCACCATGTTCCAAGCTGCACATCAAGCTTCACAAGAAACTCGACCTGTTTCGTGGGGTTACGGGTGCACAGATGGATCTTTAGGGCACAACAATACTCGACGTGTCGTGGAGATGAAGCGGTTGGCATGTTTCCGCCGAGCTGTCATTCGAGCAGTATCGGCAGGGAATAAATTGAGTCTCTTTCTCACGGGTAAGTGACGTTTAAGAGCTGCCAATGTCCGTTTTGCTAACTGAAATCGTGTAGCTGACAACCGTGTTTTGCAGTCTGGACGTTTGTTCTTGAAACAGGATGGGTGTAATATGTGGAAACCTGTCGAGGTGAAGTTCGAGGATGAAGAATCGGGAATTAAAATTGTTGCGGTGGAAGCTGGGCATCTCGCAGCGTATGCACTTGACGGTGAGATGATGTTTAGTGGTTACAGGTATAACGTTTGAGGACTGACCTATTTCCCTGTCGTTTCGACATCAGATCAAGGGCGTGTGTACTCGTGGGGTTCACAGATATTTGGACAATTAGGCCACGATGAAGAGCTCGAACAGGATTATGTTAAAGAATTAATCGTCGAAAACGAAGGGACCAGGACAGACACAGACATCAATGGTGAAAACGATAATAGCAATCATGGTGAAGAAGAACTCGATCAAGGAGAGAATACTGAGCCGCCACCGAAGATTGTTGTCGTCGAGAGAACGCTAACACTTGTGGAAAAGTTGGTTGGACATCCTATTGTGAAGATCTCAGCAGGTAACCACTTCGTAGTTGCGATTTCTACAGCTGGAGAGGTTTTTTCATGGGGCCGGGGATGTTTTGGTCAACTTGGAAATGGCCAAGTTGTCGATATGAGTTCTCCTGCACGAGTTGATGCTCTTGATCACTATGTTGCGATCGATATTGCTGCAGGAACAAATCACGTACTGGGCGTATTAGTCCCGAGAAATGGATCTTCGCAACAACAAGAAGCTCTGGCCTCTGAACAAACTGTTGTGATGGTGTGGGGAAGAGGAGCGCATGGATGTCTGGGCTTAGGTGGTTCAAACAACGAGTTGTTACCTTGCGAGAACGCCTTTTTTCGAGGTTTAGGCGCGGCCAAAGTCGCTGGTGGGGTTGATCACTCATTAGTTTTGTGTAGAGCTGGCGCACGGACTTTTCTGTATGCGTTTGGGGGGAATCAACTGGGTCAACTGGGCATTGCATCCAGTGCTGATCACGTTGACATGCCTTCGTTCTTAGATGAGTTTGTGAACATTCATGTAGCAGACATTGGTGCCGGAGCGCAATACTCTGCAGCACTCACAGGTACATTGCTACATCTTTGAGTACTTCAGTACATTGCTTGTCTAACTGGCTGATCTGTAGGTGATGGAGAGGTTTTCACGTGGGGTGATGCTCGTTATGGTAAAACCTGCCGAGCCGACGGTCGTACTACGTATGTGCCATGGATCGTCGATCTACCTAGTAATATTCCCAACAGTAGCTTCATAACGCAGCTCTCAGTTGGATCGCACCACTCATTAGCTCAGCTTCGGATCAGTACGTCAGATTTATTTTTCAGAAAGCTCTTAAGTGGAACTAAGGTTGCGGTTGTGATATAGACGGCGTCGTTGATCGATGGAGAAAGTTCCCGTTAGGTGGTGTTACGCCCGCCATGAGCTATGAAGAAGACAGCACCAAAGGTACACACTGTATTTTGTATTCTTCCAATATTGCAGACATTAATGAATTGTACTCTATATGTAGTATCGTTGTGTCAGTGTACGAGTTCACAGACGACAACGCAGAGTGTGCTTGGCGTTTTCGTGCAATGTGAAACTTGCAAAACGTCACAACTATGCCGAATGTGCAGTCGTAAGTGTCATAAAGGCCACATACTTCGTCCGGTGGCTTTTGGACGAGGGATAAATCGTGTATGCTCGTGCTCAGAGCACACCATGAGCTCTGGAAATCCGTGTTATTTCACATCCAAACTCGCGATTATACAAGAAGTCACTGAAAGACACGAAGAATGTTTAAGTCAACACCTGTCACAGCAGAGCATGAAATGAGACAAGATGCTACTACAACAAACCAAACACATTGCCTACCATAATGCACCAGCGTCAGATGCAGGATAGTAATAGTCCACACGAATAGATGCCCTTGAAGAGCGGGAGCTTGGGTCTCCAGCACAAAAGCCAATTGGTACAATGGTAAAAACCCGAATTTTCGCTTCAATATTACGAGAAGAGCTCCGAATGCCGCGAACTCGATTGCCGCATAAATCAAGATGTTGGTCACTGTATCATGGAGTTTGCGTACTGTCATGGATGCAGTGTGAGGATAGTACGCAGCAACTGGCAGATTGAAAAGCACCACAAGATATAGCGCATACAGCATGGGAACTATGAACTCAATGTACTCGGCCATGAGAATATACTCGGAATGGAAGAGTGCTTCAAGACCTTCGTGAACCGCGCTTTCATCAGGAGGAACTGACACTTTGCTTAGTTTTCGCGAGTTTGTGGTTGGTCCTTCACATATGATTGGGCTCATTGGTACAACTTGATTTTGGTGTAATGCAGCTATCGTTGGCATGGATACCTTCGAATTTACTGCTCCATTCCCTGAATTTCGCTTGTTCGCACGTCTAGTCGAGCAACGGCGGTTTGTGGCTTTATCATTCGCAAACCTGCGAGTTTGGGCCAACTCGTTCATGAAATCTCCACTTTTGCTGGAAAGTGAAAGTGGAAACGGAGCGAAAAGACGAATTGACCGCTTACCAGTGCGTTGTGTTTCAACCTCGAGATTCAATTTTCGTAATAACACTGGGAGATCTCGTAGATAATGTTGTATGCCTTCGGTGGAATCTTTTTGAACATCGCTTTCGTGATGAAAAATAGCTCGAAGCGCAACGATCACATGGAAAGTGTCTGCCGCCATAATTATCAACGTAGTCACAATTGACTTTGATGCTTGCATGCAGATAGCAACGTAGTAGACATTGAATAGATCTACCGAGAAGACCACCACGGGACCTGCGTATTCATGGTAAGTCTTGGCAGCGTTTGCGATATTCTGTTTCGTGAAAAACTTAATCAAAGGCATCACAAATACGAATATTGTTTGTTGGATCCCAGAAAGCTGATTGAAAACAGCACTGAAAATCGGATAGCAGACAGCGACGACTCCTTGATTGAGGATAATGATAAACTGCGACTTGAATTGCTTCCTCAACGTAGCAGACTGGATTAACATACGAGGCCCGATGACTAACACGGTGAACACTGAGAAAAAGAATACGAAGGGGTTAATAACGAGCACGTAGCCGAAAGGGGTCGGGAAGGTCCACATAGAATAGTCGTCAAAACACTGCATACAGGGGTTAATAACGAGCACGTAGCCGAAAGGGGTCGGGAAGGTCCACACTACAGCAAGTAGAATAGTCGTCAAAACACTGCATATTGCGGTACCCAGGGAGATTTGGACAGCTCCAGGTATTGAAATCGTGCCTGGATCGATAACAGCTCGCACTTGAAAGACCACACCCAGAGCTTCAGCTGACATTGCGAGAAATAGTCGAATCCAAACTGCATAATTCGCTTGCCAGCCATCGGAAGGTGGTTTTAAAGGGATGCAATCAATGGCTAATGCCGCTAATAGTGCTGGAATTGGTGTCAGGACACAAACCGCAACAACGCGAGCAATTGATGTACGCTCGTAGTAGTCGCGAAACGCGAGTAAGCGCTCCACGGAATATTCACTTCGATGTCCAATTTGACTTCGGTGCCAATACGCAACAAGTTTTCGTCTAACACGGTCAATGCGAGAAAAGCGTTCATTGTGTGGTTGCGTGTTCGACGGCTCTACTTTCATTCGTCTGACCGTTTTCAAAATCGACACCAGAAAACACGGCATGCATTTTATTTATGGAGAACGGCAGGCTCACAACTGTAGAACACTATTATATATTTTTCACGTTGTCGTTGATCCGACCTGACTCATGTCGATGACGAAGGTCGATCGTGCTGTGCAGGGCGTGCTGTTCGAACCCATTGGCAATCGAGCGACTGTTTCGTCTCCACGTTACGCGGGCCTCGATTCAGGACTGTCGAACAAATCGACAACGTGTATATCGCTCAATTCGTGCCGACTTAGGTAACTCAGTAACGACAACAACCGATGCACTCACTACAGTATAAACGTTGTTGCGTATAATACCAATCTGTTGATCGAAAGCATTGCATCGGTTCTCGAATGCGAACTCCTCAGGATGATAAGAACTCTGTTTGGCCCATGTGACACAGCGATGCAATAACTTCAACATGAAGAGGCACACGAACTTCCGCCGTGTGCAAGCGAAAGAGAGCGCGGTTGGACGACCAAGCGGGGCCATACACCGGCCTTGAACTTCGCATGTATCGATCATAGACTGGACCTGCCACCACTTGGTGACGAGACAATATGCTCTTGCGACCACGCGGTCGACAGGAACAGAGTTATGCAGTACTTTTGACAGAACGCAGCGACTGTAACCTAGTGCACCATGGCGAGATTAATGTCAATATACATGGTGCCCGAGATGGCATATTCAGCTGGGTTGTTGCAGTCCAACATGATCCAAACATGTAGAGTCGGATCTGATCGTTTGTGATTTGTGTGCGACTAGTTTTGTGT
>NBNE01000689.1:0-18357 GCA_002215365.1 Phytophthora megakarya | reverse complement strand
CACTCATGAACCGCGGATCCTGGTCGTGTCGTATCATGGAAGACGCCTCGAATCTCTGGAGCACTTGCTCTTCATTGGCCTCAGCGACATCTTGAGCGGTAGTGGATGACATGGGCTTACACATCACGTAACCTGAAAACATGTCCTGAAACAACAAGAGGAACGTATTACCTCTAGCTGACTCGGGCATATGGGTCACGAAATCCATAGAGACTGCTTACGAAGGGATACCGTGGTTCAATATTTCCTGGCGAAGGTCCAGCATTCGGGAGCACCCCTTTTCCACTGGCGCAATCCACGCATTCTTTCACAAAATGTTGGACGTCCGCATACATGCCGGGCCATTAAAATTAGGTACGTAACTTCTCATGTGTCCGAGTGATCCCTTGATGTCCACCTTGGAAATCTTCATGCTCGTGATGCAACATGTCTTCCCGGAGTGAGTCTTCCCGGAGTGAACTCGGGACTACCAATCTCAGATTATCCACGGCGTCTCGCGGTCTTCCACGAACAGAGTGTGGAAGTCTGTACAACACCCCTCGGTCATCCAGAACGAACAGATCTGCGACCTTATTGATCTTCTTCAAACGCATAGATGAGAACGTATCCAGGTCGCCCTTATCTCCTCTAGATACTCGTCTTCTTCTTGATGAACCTTGATCCGTCTCCAGCGTTCAGCCTGATACTCTAGCGGTCCCATGGGTGCAACCTCATCGTCATCAGCTTCTTGAGTTCGCGACCTCGTGAGTACAGCCATGACTCGTGCGGCAGAAGGTAAAGGGGCACATTCAGGACCAGAACCGTGTCTCATACCTGAATTGCCGTCTTCTTCACCAGAATCTTGTATGAGATCTCCACTGTGACCCCGAGTGTCGGTGCTTTCTGACGACTTCACCAACTGCTCGCGAATCTTGGATACTACTTCCAGGTGTCGTTTCTCGAGATCATCCTGAACCGTCCAGGATTCGCCTTGGACAAGAGTCTTCGATGTCAGGCCGAGGTTGCTCTTCTCGTGAGATTTCGATCGCACTTTACCACAGAAACGCTTCCTCAGGATCTCGCATTCAGCTAGTCTCCTTTGGAGATTAGGCTGATTACAATTAATCGGGTCACTGTGGTGACCAGGGTCATCGTCAGACCGGTCATATACTCGCAAACATTTATTATATTTTGCCACCAAATTTTGGTATCATTTTCTATTGTCATTACGTCTTATTTGAGCATATCAATTAACGCGGACGTTGCAAATTTAAAATTTGGGGGCGTTGCATTTCGCACTTAACTGAATATTCGTATTTAACGGGGACTCGCCAGGCGACGTTTCATGGGCGATTATCACCCAATGAAAACGTGTCGCCACTTTCTCAGAGAATGTGCGTTCAGTAGTATCAGAATAACCCGATGAAGATGGCACGGAAGAATGTCTCGGTGGCGCCGTCTGCGCGTGTGCATGGGCGGCAACTGGCGTGTTTCCGCCCGAAAAGTCGGTTCCGACTGATCAACGCAGCGCTGAAGGAGCAGGAAGAGCTGGCGCTCGACACTCGGCTAGATCTGGCGTGTCACTGCGAGCGCCAAGTGCTGCAGTGTGTCGTGACCGTTCAACAGCAGACGGAGACCGAGCTAGACGCAACCGAGGAGCTGTACAGACGTCGACTGCGCAAGTCGAGCGAACGCTTCGCCACCCGCGACTGGACGCACGAACGCGTGTGCCAGAAGTGGAAAGAGAACCAGAAACGCTTCATGGAGCAGGAGAACGAGGAGAAGAAGACGCCGAAAACAACGGGCAAGACAGTGAAGATGACTCTCTCCACGTTTGCTACAGCAGCAGAGATGATGTTGCACTCACGTCAGTTTGACGCGTTGTTGAGGGCGGGAGTGCCGCCTCAACTACGCGGGCAAGTCTGGTGGATGTGTAGCGGTGCCGCAGAGCTCCGGCGTGAAACCAAGGAGTCGTATCCAGCACTGCTGCATCGACTGCATACGCTGAATAAATGTGCGGAGATGGACATTGAGAAGGACTTGCCCAGGACGTTTCCATTTGCACTACGCAACTCGCTGCGGCAATCGCAGGAGTCGAGAGATAGTGACAACTTTGGAGAGTTACGACGTGTTTTGCAGGCCTATGCCATACGTAACCCTGCAGTGGGTTACTGTCAAAGCATGAACTTTCTCGCTGCAGTGCTGCTACAGAACATGGGAGAGGAAGAGGCCTTTTGGGTACTTGCTGCTATCGTGGAAGAGCTGACTCCGCAGTATCATACTCGAACGATGGCTGGAAGTCGTGCAGACCAGCGTGTTTTCTCAGACTTGGTGACTCAAAAGCTGCCAGTATTGGCGAATCACTTGGAAGCGCTGGGTGTCGACTTTGAACCGTTCACCCTCAAATGGTTTCTGTGTCTCTTCCTGAATACGTTGCCGTTTGAGCCTGTGATGCGAATTTGGGACGTTTTCTTTTGCGAAGGAAGCCATGTACTACTTCGAGTGGGGCTGGTGCTACTTAAACTCAACCAGCCGCGCATCATGGCGTGTGACGACGCTCTTGATGTGTACGAGATGTTCAAAGTCTCCCACGAAACATTGCAGGATCTGACGGCCCCCTACAGGTCAGGACTGCTCAACCGTGATGAATGTGTCTGTGATACGTTGATTCGACTAGCAATGGATAAGTCCTATCTCGGGACCATTCCATTCGATTCGCTACACGAGTTGCGTCAATTCTACCGAGGCGAGATC
Source organism: Phytophthora megakarya (assembly GCA_002215365.1). NCBI lineage: Eukaryota > Oomycota > Peronosporomycetes > Peronosporales > Peronosporaceae > Phytophthora > Phytophthora megakarya. The sequence goes on along the minus strand of NBNE01000689.1, from coordinate 15,624 downwards.
GAAGAGGAGTTAGAGGAAGCTGAAGCGCGACGTCTCGAGCGTCAACGCATTGCTGACTCGAACGGGACTTCAACCAGCGGCAGGTCTCCTGGCGACACTGAAGAGTGTTCGTTGATGATGGAGTACGATTTCGTAGACGACTATGCTTGCTGTTCTGGCTCGGAGACGTCTCCAGCACGACACATTCGGTTTATGGATCTGTATGACAGCGATGACTCGACCGCTGACTACTTTGTGGACGTCATGTACGACTTCTCCCTACAGCACCACTGTCACTAGACGTGATAGCGTCTGCTGGACGGAGGAATGAGAAGAGGTATCTATTCTACTTGCTAACCAATGGAGCAACGTATGAAACTCCTTTGATTCATTGTTGCAAGTTTGCAAGTCTTGCAGCCAAGATCAGCAACATTTTTGTTGGTAAATACTATACTCTCAGCCCAATTTCTCAGTCGATTAGGCCATACTTTTTTTCGAGGTTTCAGGTTCTCGCTTTGCTGAAGGGGGCCAATACCGAGCAGTTGTCAACAGCTCTCCATTCAATACTACTACATGTAGTACCGGTACGTACTCACTACCTCCATGAGAAATGCTATTTTCAAACACATCGGGAGTGTTATTCCTGGTGGAATACACCAAGGATTTCGATGTCTCACAGTTCTTGGAATGACAATTGGAAGTGGATCCAGCTGGGGGAAATGCTAAAGCTCAGTGACAGAAGTGGTAGAGCCCCGTGGCAGTACCTACAAATTGGTACTTTTGATCTGAGCGCTTTACATGTATTTTAATATTTTATTTTCTGGTGCATGTATTTTTGCGTGGCCTCCAACGGTCGCGTTTTAAAAAATACTTCGTATTCGTCAATTCATCATCGCGGATTTCATCATCATCTTAACCCCTTCTAATCCGTTAGCGAAATGTTAAATCTGATCAGTTCCACTTTAGTCAGCCAAACATCAAGCTCCATCGCTAATCAGCATCTGACCGAGCGCTATTAATACCTCGCAAGCAGAGCAAGTGACCATGGGCAACGGCGTGTCCAGCGAGATGGAGATCTTCGCCGAGGGCGAGCTAGAGGCAGAGCTCAAACGACTCGGCGGCACGGGCGACGCCAGTGTGAAGCAGTTGCTGGGCAAAGGCTACCGCGACGTGGTGCAGCTGGTGATTCGGCCCAAGCGCGCGCTCTACGACGTGCACGAGCTCGGACCCGAGCATTTCCAGGTGGCGGAACTCTCGGTGGACCCGACGCAGGTCGATGTGACGCAAGTCAAACGCAGGGACTTCGACGTGATGAATGAGCGCGGGCTCCGTGTGCGTTGCTCGCACTGGCAGCTCTTCGCCCAGAGTAGTGACACAGCTGCTGTCACGCCCTGCTTGATCTACCTGCACTCCAACATCGGATCGAGACTGGATGCCCTGCGTGTACGTGATGCAGCACTGAAGCGAGGGTTTTCCGTGCTTTCATTTGATTGTTGCGGGTCGGGACTGTCCGATGGTATCTACGTGACTATGGGATGGAATGAATCGCTGGACCTGCTTGCAGTCTTGCAGAGCGTTGAGAAGGACGCATCTGTGTCCGATATCTGTCTGTATGCACACAGTATGGGAGCCTTCCCGGCGGTGACGAATCTGGCGCTTCGTGCTGCAGGAGCAGCGAACAAGAAGATGCAGGCGAAGCTCCAGACACTGCCATATGAGCTGCGTACCGGACAGTCCTCGAAGCTGTTGAAGCCGATTCGAGCGGTTGTGCTGGATAGTGGATATGCGTCCATGAAGGAAGTGAATGAGGGAATTCTGCGTGAGATGCAACAGGAAGGTTTCCCAGTGCCCAAGGCGGTCATGAAGGTGGCGATGACAGCCATTAACAAGAGCGTCAGGAAGCGAACGGACGTTGACATTGAACTGCTACGTCCTGTGGATTTTGTGGAGCTTTGTTATGCCCCTGCACTTTTTGTAGCGGCGAACAATGACAGGTATGTGTCGAAGGAACAGAGTGAAGAACTTGCTGGCAAGTATGCTGGCCCATCGAAGTTACTTCGTGTCGAAGGAGAGCACTATGACCAACGCGATGCCACCACGTACACCAAGGCGGCGGACTTCTTGTACAATGCACTGCATCCTTAGGTTTCTGTATAAGATAGACGTCAAGGGTGTAGCCAGAATACTTGCCATGCGAGTCAAATGAAAACAACACGTGCAACTTCGTCCAATGTCTCTTTGCGAATTGATGTTGTTTATTTCCTCAATCGTTTTGACTGTACAACAGATTTCAACTTGCTGCTTCATGCTGTTGGTCAGATTATCACTGAAGAATTGGCGCTGGAGCTAGAGCGCGGTTTAAATCATGTTTGAGCTCCTAATAGTGGAGGATCAACAACTTGCTGCTTCATGCTGTTGGTCAGATTATCACTGAAGAATTGGCGTTGGAGCTAGAGCGCGGTTTAAATCATGTTTGCTCCTAATAGTGGAGGATCAATAGGGTCGGTACCATCACGATTGCTGGTGTCTGGTGACGTATTTCTTGCAATCTAATGCAAAAAAGATGAGTCATTTTTGCTTTAATTAATTAATCATACATGAGACCTCACCTGCGAGTATATGAAGCGGTCAACAGGACGGGCAACAAGGCCAATATTGATCAATACTACCAGTGTAGTGACTTCACTGAGAAGAGTATTTACCCATGCGTAACGCCAGTTGCCTGGTGGAGTGATCACCAATAGCTGATGACAAGCAGATAAAACGTTAGAAGACGCTTACCAATGCATAGCAAACCACAACTTTTACATTTAGAAGCAACAGGAATGTGGGCATTAGCAAGTAACCGAGAAAGATAACACGAAATCACCTACCGTAGTAAGACAATGTATGTTAGCGAATGAATAGCACAGAGCACAGGAATGTGGGCATTAGCAAGTAACCGAGAAAGATAACACGAAATCGCCTAGTAAGACAATGTATGTTAGCGAATGAATAGCACAGAGTATATCGTACACACTGAAATTGATCGAGCTTCATGTATGTGATTGGCGTCACGAAACAATTCCATCGTTCATAATTGACTGCATCTTTCAGCTGCGCGATGGTAAAGTTCAGCGCTACAATGACTCCCAACATCATCATAGACTGTAATGAGTACTCTGACAACAAAACTCCACGGCACTGTGGCGTGCCAGTAGGACGACATAGAGCCTTGCTAACAATTACGCCGATGTATATCACCGCAAAAAGCAGCAATGACAATGTCTCTTTGCGCGATAGACGAGCTCGAGTGATTGACCATCCCAGCGAACCGAGCACAGACACCCCGAGCAACGCTGAACTGGCAACACTTTCACCTAAATCCTGTGCGAAGTCGAGAACTGCGTAAACCTCACCGTGCAAGCTGCGCCCCCGGTAGTAAGCGATTTTCAAAGCAATCGACAGCGCTTTAGCTAGCAATACCGCTTGAAACACGTAGCAAAGTTTCTGTGGATGAACAATTAGCGATAAGCCATGCGAGAATAACACGACGAAGTATATCCTCACCGATACATTATGGCGGCGGATGTAGCACTCCAGCATCCACAACCCCATCACAGCAAAATACACAACGAAGAGGACTGTAGGAACCTAAGCATCTTCTTTAATAGCACAAATATAACAACCAACTTACCTTTGTACAATGGATGCAATCCAAGTTCCTCAACACCCAAATGTTCCGACAGCAGCCCATCGTAACCCACATTTATCATACTCGCACGTCCCTAGCTCAGACCAAATGACAGCATAATCCAGGATCTTTATCCACCAATTCTAACAATTCAATATACGTACAGTGATGTTCACGGAGGCGTCTCCACAAATTTGGGCCTGTAAAGTATACTTACTCGACTTTGGAATAACGAACGATACTGTCCAGGGTATTGCTTCCGTTGGATCAGGAGGTGGAACAACATAACGAAATACCGCAGGAAAATGACACAGCACGTAGTCGCTTCGTATGTGCACCTCCCGCAGCTTGATCACCGCGTATGCGCGCCATTGGTTTGTATCATATAATGTAAACACCACCGGCACTCCCGATTCTATTGTCAGATTATTCTCAGCAACAACATGTAGACCTGTCACCTGCAGTTCCAGTCTCGCTCCATTCTCCATGCCAAAGCCCGAAATGACAGATCGCGTATTCCAGCGGACACGAGGGCTACCCACAGTCGCTTGAGCAACCAACGGCTTCACATCTTCATATGCAAAGCGTAAATCAAACGCAGTCTCCACTGCCTCCACAATATACAACATGATAAAGAAAACCACATGTAGCGTCCACCAGAGTCTCATCGTCAATGATCAGTTCAAATGTGTAGCCATGTGTCGCGAAACGACGCGTACTTGTATTGGCTAAAACTCCATATATATAGTAAGGGTTTTGATTAGACAAAATACAATTCGAACTGGCGATCCGCTCATAATCAATAACAGGCGAGATAGAGCAATGGCTTCGTGCCCTTCCTGCCGCGCTGGGGCTTCCCCAGACATGCGCTTCTGCGCGCACTGCGGCTTCCGTTTCCCTGGCGTTTCTGTATTAACAACTCGCGCTGTAGGCAGCTCCAGTGCCGGCATCAGCCGTCGAAACCTCCCAAAAGACCGGACCAAGAAGAAGAAGACGAAAGAGAAAACCAAGGAGAAAGACAAAGAGAAGGAGAAATTAGTAGTGCCACCCGCTGCAGCGGGGGAAGAAGCTGCGGCTATCTACAAGCGGATGCTGGCGGCCGTGCGAGGGGCTAATAAGGACCACGACGAGGTGGTTTCTGCCTTTAAAGCGGACTGCAAACAATACGGACAAGGCGAACTACGTGCTCGAGTGTTTTATGAGAGATTGGCCACGTACTTTGGTGGGGAATTGATGCTGGAACACATGCTGCCACAACTGGCGAGACTCATTCCGGACGATAAGAAGAGGAAGAAACTGGTCAAGGCGCATGTGAAGAGCAAAAGAGCAGGAAATACAAGTGGGGGACGGAGTTCTCATGCGCGGCGGCCCGTGTCCAGTCCAGCAGTGACGAACCCACCGGCTCAGACGAGAGTATCAGGAGATAGACGGCCATATTCAGCGTCCGAATTGATCCGGCGAGATAGTATTGAGAGCGATACGTCGAGTAATACGAGCGGGGAGGTGACTGCAGCGTCAAGACTCACGACGAATCGCTACACTGATAACCCCAAGTGTGCCATTTGCAGTGAGGTCTTTGATATTAAGCGACGGAGACACCAGTGCAGGAAGTGTGGAGCGAGTGTGTGTCACTCGTGCTCCCCTGCGAGGATGCTGATCTCGCCGGATCAAGTGGCGAGCGAGAGTATGATGAAGAAGTACGACCCAGCACACCCCCAGCGAGTCTGTACGATCTGCGCGCCGATTTTGCAGTACTTCCAGGATGGACTGAACACACAGTACGCGAACTGTCACAAAGAAAACCCACACGAAGCCAAGACACGCCTGCATCTACCATATAGTCGATCACTGGAGAGCGCGTGTCGTTCGGCAGCCGATATTCTAGGCAACTTCTTCCGACCTGACTTCGGTGCAGACAGCGATCGTTATATTCCTGTCAACTTCCTCAAGCGAGCACAAGGCATTGCGTTCCTTACGGTAATCAAGGCTGGTCTTCTGATCACCGCCAAGATGGGCACCGGCATTGTGATCGCCAAACTTGATGACGGCTCGTGGTCTGCGCCATCCGCTATCGGTACGGCCGGTATTGGAGGTGGGCTCGAGGCAGGTGGCGAGCTTATTGAAGTTATGATTATCATGGGCTCCAAGAATGCTGTAAAGGTTTTCCACAGGACACAGGTAAATGTTGGTGGTGGGTTGAGCGTGGCCGTTGGGCCTTACGGACGCGATGCATTGGCGCAGGCTGCTGCTAGCCGAGGAGGATTCAACGCTAATTACAGCTACTCTCACAGTCGAGGTCTCTTTGCTGGAATTTCTCTACATGGAGCTGTTATCACTGCACGGACAGAGATGAACAGCAATTTTTACGGCCAGAAACTTACACCAGAGGAGATTTTGAGTGGAGCAGTTCCACATCCGCGAGCTGCACAATGCCTGTATGACGCTATTGACCAGGCCATGGATGGAATTGTTCAGTTTGAAGCTTCTGGAGGGTCTCAAAGACGTTCAACAACAGCAGCTGCTTCTGAAGGACCTTGCAGGTCTTGTCGATGCCAACAATATATAACCAAGGCATTCTCCAAGAAGTGCAAGACATGTGCACATGAGCATAATGCTACACCTTAGAAACGTAGCATCAACCAAACAAACGACGTCAGGAGATGACGTACAATTTTGACAAATATCTATTGAGTGAACCAGGTTTGACGATCATCATGGTGTATTGAATTCAAGAACAAAACAGTTCGCAAACTGTAACATTTCCACGCGTGGCTTGTACCGCAACTATTGTCGTCGAAAACGCCATTCGCTCCCGCAAATAGTCTGCTGGTTATCTTCATCACTTCATTATTTTCCGGAACGTATTGAGGGGCTGCTGCTCGTCGAAAACGCCATTCGCTCCCGCAAATAGTCTGCTGGTTATCTTCGTCACTTCATTATTTTCCGGAACGTATTGAGGGGCTGCTGCGCCTGCAATATGGTACATCGTCCTGGTGCTTTGCCTCGAGGTGTGTGGTCGGCAGAGGTGAATGCTGAGCGTCAAGTTCCGCTTGACGATACTGTGTCTAAATCAATTGCGTCATTACCACCCGCTCATCTATTTCGTCGGGATCTACTCGCGTATTGTACGCTACGTAACTTGATTCCCCACCCACAACTGCTTCCACTACACCCGGACGAGGAGGAACGTCAAGGTGCTACATCCTGCGAGGCATCCGCGAGTACCAACATCTACGATTTGAGTGAAATTGAACAGATTGGAGTCAAACAATGGCAGCTAGATGACGGGAACTGTCGTGCAATGTGCTATGCTCTCTCGTTCACGACAAAAGTTCGGTCAGTCTGGTACGTTATAGACTTCTGCCCATGCATTCTTTGTAAAACAGAACTTAATCGTTTTGATTTCGTCTGTACACAGCCTATTTAATGTAGGATTGAACGAGGAACAACTACAATTGGTGTGCTCGACAATACCGAAGACGCACGTGACTACTCTCCAACTCGAATGGAACGCAATCACTCCGACGGAAGAAACAAACGACAGCATCACAACAGACGTGAGTGTTGACTCTCCTCCACCTTCAGAAGTTGCACAACCACATTCGGCTCCACGATCGACCACGAGGCCTCCGTCAGCTAATACTACTAGCAAAATTCATTCTACAGCACCACACACCTATAATCATTCACAGCAGAAAGCACCGACTGCGGATCAGAACTATGAACTCAGTACGCAACAAGAGTTACAAGTTGGTGGAGGCGAAGACACATCGGATATGTTTGCCCAATTATTAGATGAAGGTTCTAGGCTGATTTTCCTGTCATTGCGTGCAAATGGAATCACTTCATGTGGAGCTACAGCGCTTGCACGAGCAGTACACCATAACAAAACTCTTGAAGCTCTCAATTTGTTTCAAAACTCGATTGGCGATGTCGGAGCCCGGGCCTTCGCACACGCATTGCCGTTCAACACGACACTGAAGACGCTTTCACTCGCCAACAACAAGATCACCGGCCGTGGGTAAGTTTTTTATATTAGCTACTGTGTCTGTGAATCATGTAATTACGAAAGTGCAAATGCTAGGGCAAAACTACTGGTGGACGGATTGACCAAGTACGCAGCACCTCCGGAACTTTTGGCGGAGCTTGACGCAGCTGAAAGCCGTATTCATGTTCAGGTATTGAAGAAGTTGCTGCTACTATAATTTCCTACGCTAATTTGCTGTTCATGCAGATGGATCAGGCTAAGAAGGCCAAGAAGAAGATCGACCGCGCGACGGCCATTGCGCAACTCGGTCTGCCTGTGTTGGAGACAGTTGATGGCGTACAATACGCTACTGGAAATGCTACACTGGAAGAACTGTTGCTTAGCGGAAATGCAGAGATCGGTCCCAGTGATGTGGATACATTGAGTGAAGCCCTTGAGCGATTCCAGCCAAAGTTACAAACTCACTTGCGGTCCATCAAGCTACAGCGCTTACCAAAACTGCACCAATCTAATGTACAAGAATCACACCACTCGCAACACGTTTCCCAGTTCATCAAATTATAAGTATATACGAGGTAATCGGGTTTATTAGGTGCTTTATGTGCGCCTGACATTGAAAACTGAACAAATAATCAATTCGTGCAATCGATTAGAAGTAACGTTGTTAGTATGTCAGTCGAGACTCCCGTTTCTACTACTAGTAGTATCTATCGACAGTGGACTACTCAATACAGGGGTCTAAATGCTGGTATGCATTACTTCGAAATAGTACATTTGTACTACCGAGCCAAAAGGTGATTACCAATTCTCAGAAACCCACGAAATGGTACGGAGTCTCGGCACGCGCCAAGACTCGTACCACTGCCTCCTCGATTGCAACTAAACCAGATTTCCCACTCAATCGGTGGCCTTCACCGCCGACCAGGGTTAGAACACTGTCCGATGTATCCTCATCCAATATCTCCACGGCTTCCTGCCAAGGCACATCAGCATCCGCAAGACCATGAACTAGACTCAGTGGACAGGGTAACGACAAAGGGAGGGAGCACTCGACTTGGAATAGAGAAGCGAGGAAAGGAAACGGAATTGCGTACGGCTCATTCGAGTATTGTGATGGTCGAATAAAGTCGCGCTTTAACCCGTCCGGCATCCGAAATGGGCGCCAGGTAGATTCGCCGTCGGAACGGCCATCACTTGCTAGCCGACCTTGTTCCTTGGCCCATTTCACCTCAGCTTCGTAGCCATTTGTAGCAGCTTCCTTCAGCCATCGGTGGTGGAAGTTGACCGAGCCACCAATACCTATGATGGCTTTTACGACATTAGGCATCCTATGTGCAACAAGGACAGCGACCCAGAGACCCATACTAGCCCCGACGAGAACCACTGGCCGAGCTTCGTCGTGTGTGAAATCAAGTAGTTCTGCGGCGTCATTTCCCCAACGTGTCATGGTCACGTCCGACCACTGACCGCCTGTGGCTCCGTGTGCGAGGTGGTCGAAGGCCAAATAATTCCAGTCGTATCGCTGCGCCACTTGGCTCAGAAACGTCGCCTTCTTGGAGTTGGTGAAGGTGGAGTTGAGGCCGGGGATGAAGACGAGTAGACCATTACGATGCCCAAATGTAGCAGTGTAGGCCAGGTTCGTTCCCGAAGGTGCGAAGAAGCGAATAATACGTCCACCTGTCATGCTTGCGCTTGGAAGGAGGCAATTTGGATGATACAATTTTCAAAAACCCTGCTACGGGGAGGGGGGGGTCATACGTTATTCTGAGACTTGACCTCCAACCGGTTCCGACCGGACGGTACCGGTTTTCACTGCTTTTGTCCCGGTTCATTCCCCAGTATTTGGGCTAACGCATCACTCGACAGTGACTGCGCAAGACTAGATGTCAGGACCGCTTCGCGCAACATACAACAAATGCAGAAGGACGCAGCTATGGGCTGCTACAGCAGAGAAGTGTTCTCGTACAAGGTGTGGCGTCATACAACAGTAACCTTTGTATCTTGGTGTTAATGGCCGCTCAGCAGCACACAATATTGATTGACTGTTTGCATGTTCGTGTAGGTTGCGTTGTACTCAAATCGCGAGGTCATTTACGCATTGTTGACTGGGAGAATACTAGCACTACCTCGAGGTCATTGAGTGTAGGAAAGCAAGAAGTTTGACCAGGTACTACTGTTGTATGTACATGCAGTATGATTAGTGAGATGTATCGCGAACCAGATATTCTTCTAATCTGCTTCTCTTTACGCTGATGCTGTCCGTGTTGACTGCCTGTGTACAATACGGATTTCGTGTGAGATCACCGCACCTCGTTTTGCGCTGACGACAGCTGCTGCATGAAGTCGTTCGTCGCTTTCGTGGTGGTATTACTGGTGCTGATGAGCAGGCTGGTGCAGTGATGCAGACGTTTGGTCCTGGCTTCTTCTCTTTCAAACGGCAGCGTAAGGCGTTGTTGGAGAGCGGTAAATGAGGATAATGCTTCTGGTACACAGTCTGAATGTACTCCCACTTGCCATTTAAATTTGGAATTGACTTTGAGAATGCACGTAACGTTGACACATGTTCTGGTGTTATTGTTACAGGCGCTTGGAACTTTGCATTTCTCGTGAAAGATGCGGATGTGGCGACCTGGGAATCGACGACACGATTTTCGTTGGTATTCGCTTGGGTGACTGGCCCGTTAGACGGAGTCTCCAGCACTGACAACCCTTCTTCTGTTGCCTCACCATTATGATTTGTTCCCGTTGAAGTATGGACAACTGTCAATGCACCAGGATCTGAAGTTTGAGGCTGGAAGGCTACTGCTTATGCGATTGGCAGGCGATTGAGTATTTTCTGATCTAGTTTTGTGGATATCTGTACAGCGTAAGTTGGCAATCAGTTCGGAGCTCAGCTTCAGTTTTATCTTCAGGTTTGTGTCTTGGTTAGCCTTGTGCTTCAAGTTATCCCATCTCTTCAGAAGTACAAACTGTGACTTGGGGTAAATTCCTGCACATATACAGCATGAAATGTCGTACATCATGGAAAACACTTGCCTGCGCTTACGAATTCCTGCCATTTTTCGCAAGTGCATTGAACAATTGGATCTGAAGCTCCGTGTTCACGTGGGGAATTATCGTCACGGGGTTCGGCTCGTGCAAGGCAGAACGGCACGTGTTACTGCTACCGGATAATTACCGCTCTCTAAACGGAAGTAAACTGTAAATCTATGTGAATCACCCCAAACATATGGTTTCCCTAGATTTTTTCTTACCGATATCGACGGAATTTATTCTCAACCTCTACATTTTAAAGAATGCTATTGCGTGAGAACAACTACTTCTGGGAGGTACTTCTGTTACAAATATGTCACGCGTGTCTGCCGGTAACATTTTCTGTAAATATCCGGTACTTCAATATGTAGCAACTAAGATGAACACTCCACAACACACAGAAAAGATCTGTGCGTTATGTAGATTGACTATTTCCATTTTTGCTTTGTGCATTCCACTTAACGGTCTCCATGCTGGCGCACGAGTGCTTGAACACGGTTGTAATACTCTCGTTTAAACTAAACATCTGCAAGTTCGATGACTTCTACGTAAAAGTATTGTATTTCTTCATAGTACAAAATAATATTACGTGCAAAGTAAATATTATTTACTTTGCACAGTACGCTCCAAGAGAACAATATGTGTATATTCGACACTTTAAAAACACACACTTCTTTCAGCTCAACTCTCAGCTAAACGTGTGACGCTCTTATTCAGGTACCGGAGTCGTAAATACGGGATGAGACCATACAACTCATCCACCCAAGATTTTACCGCTAGCAACAGTTCCAAAATCGTCAGACAAAGGACTCCGCATGACACATCCACAGACATAGAGGTTTATATTAACGGATGTTGGTTGTAATGGCAAGAAATAGGGAACACTTACCATGAGCTTGCGCGTGTCAACACTCGCGATTCGTGACCTACACTCTTGGAAATGGGCGGCTGTGGGGAACTTGAGAAATTGACGAATGCCACGCGTTTGAGCGAGGTTTCAAAACAACAAAGTATCAGAGGGAGGAAAAACCGTAAAATAAATAAATTTCCTCTGCGTCTGTGACGTGTGCTAGAGTTACACATTGTCATACCGAAATTACAGAATGTCTTCCCGGATTCCGGTAGCAGTAGTTTTTGCGAAGGCAGAACATGTCGACCTCGGGATGGCTGCATGGCCTGTGAAGTGTGAGATGATAGACCGTCTATCTCAGATGCTAACTTGGCAAAACTGCGTCGCCGGAGGTTTAAACAATTGTTCATATTCGAAGATATCGCCTGACTATCGATACGTACAGTTTCGAACATTTGATTCCATTGTTCGAAGCCAAGGTCTGTAGCGGATCGATAAGATGGCTGTCGAAGTGACTCGGAGATGAGTGGAGATTCAACGGCAGCTCCTCGGCATCGTGTTGCTGTTTGTATGAGTGTGAGAATGTCAGCATCATGCAGAGGCGGGTTGCGCCCGTATTGCGACCCGATCTTCAAATATGCTTCAAAATGAACAAATCGAGAATACGAAGCTCAACTTCAACAGAGGCAGAACGAGCAAGCATCTTCTTCATTGCAGAGTGGAAACCTTCCAATTGGCTTGTGGAGACAGCACAGACATCGCTGCCTCCTCCTTCACTGAACACAATGCGATCCACAAATAAATCTCTACAGCGAATCTGCTTCAAATTACTATCAATGCTTCCTGTCCACTCCTGTATAGTGCAACTGATATCGGCAAGATTCACGTTATCAAGAACAGTTTCGAAGCGAAATGCCATCTCTTCTGGCGGGCGAAGCTCTCCGTCTATGCTGTACAGCGCTTCATGCAATTGCTGTGCCACCATTTTGCGCTCCATTTTGCCCTTGATCTTCTCAGTAAAGCGCTGGACAACGTGAAAGGGGTCCTGCGGAACGCCTACAGAATCTCCAAACACACTGTTCACAAGGGTTCGAATCGCATTAGCGTTGTCACTAACGACAACCCGCCCATCATCGTCTTCTGTTGACTGTAATGCCCCGTTATATGCTCAAGTAGCTCACGAGTCTCGCTGTGGTTTTCTGACTGGGTCAAGCGCCTTCCTACAATCTGGCCAATCTCGTTTTGGAAAAGCAGCAACATCTTGGCGTCAGTCATACTTTCCCTGTTTCCAGTACCGCATGGTCATACCTTTAGCATCTTACAGAACTTAACAGAGTGGTCGACTCGAAGCACTTTCTTCACCTTCGTGCGGCTCATTATTTGTTCGCAAAGACTGCTGTAAATGCTGGTTGACTGTAGATAGGCCGCTGTGAGAGTCTCAGTTCCAAGCGGTTTCTGGAGGTACATGTACTGCCCGACAGAAGGTGGTGTAGGTGGTAATAAAGTAGATTGGTCAATCGTTGACGCCGAACAGGGTTGGCAAACAGACACAGCAACTTGTAGTAGAGTTTCTCACGACGGCGCCGAATGTTTGCTACTGTACTTGATATCCCATGGGGCGACGTCATTCCATCATGTACTAGCTCCATCAAATCCTTCGACAGCCCTGACTTCTTTGTCATGACGAAGGGACAGTGCATGAGTAGACGGGCATCACGCTGAACGAAAGTAGCATTCACAGTAGAAAAACACCCTTTACTGTTTCCAGTGCACTGATACTTGATGTATAGCAAATGGTATTTGGTGTCTACGTCTTCCACAGCGCGCTGCCGGTACTTTTTTACACGTGGTGAGCACGAGCATCCTATTTTAAGTCAGTATGTCTTCTGAAGCCGGTTCCCGCACTCAGGGACCCATACTACGACAGGCCACGAGAAAAGTGACGATAGCAGACCATCTCCGCGAGTTGTCTCGGGATATTGCACCACTGGGGGAACCGCCGCCCGCTTAGCGCTTCACAAATGCGTCTCGAAACGTCTTGTTGCTCTAACCGCTCCTCTGAGGTTTCTCTTCATCGTCTGCCATCTTAATTGTAGTTCACTGCGCCTGATCAAAACTATTTTTACTGAATCTTAAATACTGAATCTTAAAATTGATAGCAATCGGAATATCGGAGTTCGGAATCTGATATGCCGGGGCCTGTCGGCCCCTGTATATCGCATGAACCCTGTTAGCAGCAGTCATCAAGTAACTGTTTTGTTGGGTGTAGCCCTAATGTGGATGAATATACACGTCTTTCCGACAGATAGATCAATATGATTGTTTTGAATCCAACTGCTTGTGAATATTAACCAATCGTAGTTCTCTAAACCATTATTTTTGCCAGTTACATTCGTTAGGGGTAGGTGTATGATTTCCTACACATTCCGACAAATATTTGTCGGAATCTTGATGCAAATATGAACATATCTATACGAAAGTCAAGTATAAAAATATTTGTCAAATATTTAACTTTTCAGTCGACAAGGTAAATTCCTAGATTAGGACAACCAAGGGAGACATTAGCCAACCACTAGTTTACTAGTTTAGTTAACAGAGTTCAAAAACATACGTAAAACGGAGGAGACAGCATGCGTCTTTCAGCGTTCGTTCCTACGAACACCCAGAAGGCTCGAACTACCGCGATTACTGCTTTTGAACGAATGTTAGAGCAGGAGATGTTAGTATGGAATATGTCCAAGCTAGCATTCTCTTAGACACACCAGGCAAACGGTTAGCTGCAACAATGAATCGGTTTGGTTTCTATCTTGCCACTAACGAAAGTAAGAAAGGTAAGTTATCTCGGAATACAGCTACGTAGTACCATGGAAATGTGAAGTTGTGGTTGTTTGATAAACATCCGTATCTACGTATTTCTACCGAGTTGATCCTGCTTAAGCAAGGAAAAACTTTAGAAAAAACATTGCTTACAAAGAGTGAAGGGTGGTTTGATTCATAAGACCCTTCCGTGCACTAAGGAGGATTTACAATATCTTTTTTCATTATGTGTATATGTGCATGCCGACTACCAAGACGCTGCTCTCGCGTGCTTGATGTGGCACTTCGTCGGGTGGTCATCAGACCTGGGTTTCATACGCATGCAGCATGTGCCAGTATCAGTGGATGGGGCCTTCTACCTGCGACTGCTGCGCATCAAGACTGCTGCAGAACAGGGACTTACCTTAATCCCGGACAAGAGCAATTTTCTGACCTGTCCTTTGCATGCGCTTGCGGTGGCGCTCGCTTCGCAGGTGTCTACAAGTGTTACGCTGCTCTACCAGCTACCCGAGCTGGTGACGCAAGACATGGAGACGCCAGATACCGGGGCGCCGCTGTTGGACATTCTCGAAGCCGAATCAGGAACGCTACAAGTTGCTGTCACGTCAACGAACGTGTCACCTCCTACAGACACAGAACTATCAGCTAGCCGAGCGAATAACAGGGGACGTACCAGTAATGTCAAGTGAGGTGAAGATGGTGTCAAGCGAACGTGAACAGGATGCTCAAGCGCGTTGCTGAACCCGCGGGAGCCACCACCCACTTGACATATCACTCGTTCCGGCGCGGCGGGGCTCAATACGCCAATGGCGACGACCGACTGGCAGCACAGTGGAGTTTTGATCGAGGAGCCTGGGATATGATGAAGACCAACAAAGCCTTCGCCTACATCACCAACACGGCTCGGGAGGACAGGAAGGTTGCCCGTGTACTGAGCGGCTGGGGAGCAGACGAGCTGCCCGTAGTCCTTGACAACTCCTAGCTCGATCACGCCAGCCAGGAAAGACTCGAACAGTTGCAAGCGCTCCTCTACAGTTCCTGTACTGCAACACACTCTAAACGTGGGCACCAAGGCTCTCAGCATTCTAACGGCGTATCTGATACGCTACTACCCGCAGCTGAAGGAACTCGCCCCGACTTCACCAATCGTCACGCGTGTGGAGGAGTGCTTGTCAGCTGCACACATCATGCTCGCTGATGCGCTTGCTTGGGCTGTGGCCTTGAACAACGATGCCGCTCGAAAAGTCACGTATGTCCAAGCATGGATCACCTTGTCGCTGTCAT
>NBNE01000688.1:0-18363 GCA_002215365.1 Phytophthora megakarya | reverse complement strand
CGCCACCAAGAAGCGCGTGTCTTACTTCTACCACCGTACGTCTGCATTCTCCCTCTCTCCCTTGTTGCACAAAGCTCACTCTACCATTCTACCTTTGTAGCCGAGGAAGGGCACTTCTACTATGGCCCTGGCCACCCCATGAAGCCCCACCGTATGAAATTGGCACACCACTTGGTTGTGAACTACGACCTGTACCGCAAGATGGACATCTTCGTACGTTCAGTGTAGTATACAAACTTCAAGGTAGTTTCTTACTCTACCACGTTCTACCCTGTACTACAGGAGCCACACATCGCATCGGCTGAGGAGATCAAGACCTTCCACGCTCCAGATTACATCGATTTTCTGCAGAAAATCAGCCCCAACAACCAGAAAGACCTCGCGTCGGAGCTCCAGAAATGTACGTAGAGGACAAGTTATGCTGTTGTATAGGGAGGTCTCTAATTATTTTTTATTTTATTTTATACAGTCAATTTAGGTGAATTGACGGACTGTCCGGTGTTCGACGGCGTCTTCGACTTTTGCCAGATTTACTCTGGAGGAACTCTGGATGCTGTGAGTCGACTGAATCATGGACAATGTGACATCGCCATCAATTGGGCAGGAGGTCTGCATCACGCCAAAAAGTCGGAAGGATCGGGGTTCTGCTATGTGAACGACATCGTGCTGGGCATTTTGGAACTGCTCAAGTACCACCCACGTGTGTTGTACATTGATATTGATGTCCACCATGGAGATGGTGTAGAGGAAGCATTCTACGTGACGGACAGAGTCATGACGGTGTCTTTTCACAAATATGGAGACTTTTTCCCAGGCACGGGAGATATCAAGGTGTGAATAATGGTTGGTTGTTGTTTGGTCCTAGATACATGCTGACAATCGCTTGTGTATAGGATATTGGTACGAAGAATGGCAAGTACTACGCTGTCAACTTCCCCTTGCTGAGCGGTATGAACGACGAGAGTTTTGAGAGCGTCTTTAAACCTGTGATCCAGAAGGTCATGGAGACGTTCTGCCCGTCAGCTGTGGTACTACAGTGTGGTGCTGACTCCCTCACGGGTGACCGTCTTGGTTGCTTTAACGTCACTACTCGAGGTATGTTCGTTTTTATTAACGTTGTATGGTTGTGGCTTGAGCTTAGCTTGTGTCGTCTAGGTCATGGTGAATGCGTCAAGTTTGTGAAAAGCTTCGGGCTGCCGATGCTTGTGCTGGGAGGCGGTAGGTATGTTCGTTTTTATTGATATTGTATGGTTATGGCTTGAGCTTATATTGTGCATCCAAGGTCATGGCGAATGCGTCAAGTTTGTGAAAAGCTTCGGACTGCCGATGCTTGTGCTGGGAGGCGGCGGATACACAATCCGCAACGTGTCGAGGGCATGGGCGTACGAGACGTCTATTCTACTGGATGAGGAAGTGTCCAACAACATTCCGTACAATGACTACTTCGAGTTTTACGCACCGAATTTCAAGCTACACTTGGAGCCTGATCCAGACCTCGAGAATGCCAATTCGAGGGAGTACCTGGACGAGTGCAAGTACGTCGACCACATTTAGTGTTCACCCTTTGTTGCTTAACTTACGGTTGTTTCTTGTGCACAGGAACAAAATCTTTGAAAACCTTCGCGCTTTAACAGGAGCTCCTAGCGTTCAGATGAGTCAAGCTCCTCCGACACATATGCTACGTGAAGAAGATGAAGATGCGGCAGACCCTGACTCGCGGACCGAAAACGACGGGAAGCGACAGCACGATGCCGAGTTTTATAGAGACGACAAGGACCAGCGAGGAAATGCAGACGACAATACTGAATCCAACACCATTGCAGCAAACGGTTCTGGTCCAACCGAAAGTGACAACACGGCACCTGAGGTCATTCCAATGGATGTGGATTAGATAGCATAGCGCGAGGCGTTCGACCTCGTTTGTGCATTTGCTCGATGATAACGATGATCTGAAGATTTCTGCCATGTCTATTTCGTTTGCTGGAGTTTGCGTTGCTTGTCCCGCTCAGCTTTTTCAATCTCAAAACGTTTCAGATCCAATCGTTGCAAAAATTCCTGCTTCTCAATGTACCTACAACGCCAAATATCAGCATCAATAATAAAATAGCACAATAACATAACAACGTACCCGTCCTTCGTGTACTGGGTCAATTCCTCTTCGATGCCTTCGTGTTGCTTGAATTTGTCCCAATCCAGCGACGTCTTCTCCATCGTCGAGACCTTTTTTGGTTCATCCAGGGATTCCAACACTTGGTCCAACCCCTTTTTACCTTTTCCTGGTTTTGCCTCACTGGCCACATTGTACTCTTTGCCTGCAAATTTGACCACTCGCTCCACTTTTTGCTTTGTTGCCACTTGTGCCATGTCTTTGCGGGATTTTTTCACATCCACGCTCAAAATAGGCATCGAAAACTCCATCACTTTGCGTTTTTTGCCACTTTTCTTGTCGATACCACGTTTGGTCTTTTTGATCAGTCCTTTTAGCAATTTGGTACTTTTGTCCGTTGCCTTTTTGGACACTAAAGTGGACGCATTAATGTCGTCCCATAATTTGTCCACGTGCGAATTAGTCGTGACGCTGGGCTTGAATGTGGCCTCTTCAGCGTCGGATATGTCCTCGTCTTCTTCTTCATCAGCTGAAGTGATTGACACATAAAATTAGTGGTTGTATAGGGCCTTCAAGACTGGAGACAAACCTTCCGGGATGTAGTCGCCATCGTCTTCGTCCGAGGAGCTCATTTTGGGATTTTGTATTGATGGAGTGGTGTACGTTAAATTGTCCGCACAGATTTGTATGGGTATTTGTATGGACCGACGAGTGGCTACAAAATACCAAGTAGAATTCTACTTCGAAATACGTAGAGTTCTACACAGAGACTTGTTGTTTGCTGTCGAAGCAGATGGCTACACCCAGGAGAATGAGAAACATCCCAGTGTATGTAGCTGCAATAGAGAATATCGTTGAATAATGGAGAACCAGCATAATTGTGTTAGACAAACGTGTGGCTGTAGTGCAAGGAATGAATTTTGGCACGTACAAACAGGACGCTGGGGCTTTTCCCCAAGTAAACGACTTGTGATGGCCGTGAAGACGAACGTCAACGAGTTGCAAATGGGAACAGCATTGGAAATGTCTGCAACAGTGAACGTGTCAGTAAAATTACAACAATACAAGAAGTACAACTACCCTTGTTCTTGTGCTCTTAGAACAAGAAGTACTGCTACATCCTTCTTCTGTAACAGCGACACATACCTGCTGAACCGAGGAGATAGACGTAGACGACAGAACCGCTCTGATTCAGAGCAAAAGGCAGCACAAACTGCAGTGAACACGACACAAACGATAATGATTCTCTCATCAGATCAAAGCAACACCACACCAAAACATCTCAACTCATCTCAAGTCTCCTCACCTGCCAGTTTTTCACCAGTCCAACCGTAGACGACAGAACCGCTCTGATTCAGAGCAAAAGGCAGCACAAACTACAGTGAACACGACACAAACGCAAGATAATGATGCTCTCATCAGATCAAAGCAACACACACCAATATTCGTCTCAAGTTTTCTCACCTGCCAGTTTTTCACCAGTCCAATCAGTTGCTTGCCAAACTCCCCAACGCTGTTGCTCTTCCGAGTGTACATGACAGAGTCATTGCTTCCTGTTGGCGAAAACCCACCATCTCTATGAACTCTTTTATTCCCCTTTAACTGCTGGTAGTATCATTCTACCAGTTATATTAATCCTCACCTCGCTTGATTAACGGGTTCGTGCAGCCCCAAAGCGCCCCCACAAAGAGGAAGGACAAGAGTGTGGATATTGTCGAGCTCATGCAGATTTGCCACGTGTAACGAACGACTTTGTACCAACCGGTTATTATCGGTTTGTGATGCCGGGCTGGGACGTGCACACGGACGAGTATGGGAATCTCTACTTCTACAACAACATCACGGGCGAATCTGTGTGGGAATTGCCTGATGAGGAGTCTGAAATTCCAGAGGAGCCCCAGAACCAGACCGAGGACATTTCATACAAAACTACTGAAAAACGAGAACAATACAGTGTCTATACAGTTGCAGTTGGGGTGGCAGATATCATGATCCAGTTGGTGGAAACCATTGAAAATGCTCAAGTTGTGCAAAAATCTAAAGTCAAGAAGAAATTCATGTCTCCTGCAGCCGAAAAACGTTTTCTCAAAAATGCTGCAAATGAAGACAAGAAGAGAAAACATTTGCATGATTGCATGGTCACGAGGTATGTGAATTTGTTGATACCGAAGATTGAGTCTGGAAAATTGCAAGAAACCAAAGAAAAACGGAAAGTAGGCAGCCTTTTCACAGCTCAGGAATCGAGAAGATGGCAACATGAACATGATCAGGAACGAGATGATAAACGACGTGCAGTTCGAAGAGCGAGATTGCAACATCACGCGAAAGTGGAATCGCTGCAAAAACATCAGAAAATGTTGATTTTGTTTCGAGCAGATCTCATGAAGTATATGCTAGGGAAGATTTTGTGCAGTACAGAACTACAGAAGCAACGGATTTTGTTGCTCACGACTCCGCAGATGCTTGCAGAGATGAAAGAACGGAAGAAAGAGATGCGAATGAAAGTTGAACCAGAAATTGCAGAGAAGATGATTGCAGAGGAGAAACTAACGCAACACAAGTACGAAAAGAATATTCGCAAGGTATTCGCGACGATCGATGAAGCTGGAGCAGGCAATCTGCATCTGCTTCAGATATTGTTTGGTTTGTTTTCAAAGGAGTAAGTGTGGTTTTATTGCTTATTGTGTGAATACTAATTGTCTTTTTAGACTGCCTCAAAAGTATGCAGTGAAAGTTCGAGGCCTTGCTGAGCTGCTCGGTTCTACAGAATTGCAGCGGTTCTTGATTGATTTTATGTCTCAGTCCAGTAGAAATGATCCTGCAGGTCCACGTTTGATAAATGTAAAAGAGTTTCGAGAGTTTGTGAGCATTATCGATGAAGTTCTGGACCATTACGAAGGTGTGAAAGCGGCCGTGGAAGAGGCCGAAAATGATATAGATACTACGTTAGCTGTGGCTTCCTCAGGCAGTGGCGTCAGTCTCGCACAAGCTAGAATGGGAACATTGTCAGCGAAGAAAATCAGTCATGAACTTGCTGTTTTCAAAGAGCAGGAAGCACAGTTTCAAGCTATTCGACATCGAGAAAAGTGCCGAGGCTTTGACTCGGAAGCCGAAAGTCTGGTGGCAACTAAAGAGGAATGGGAGAAAAATCACCACCATCGCCTAATTCGTGTGAACGAAAGTCTTCCCGTGTTCTGTTGTTTGTGTCGAAGAAGAAAATGGGAGTTACGGAGAAGAGAACAAGAGGAAGATGAGAGTGAATATCGCAGTCATTGGCCCACAATACACGCATTACGTGTGAAAGATGAAGAATTGCGCTTGGTTCAGGAGCGAGATCGACAAAACGGTATTCCTGTAGAATTGAATGAACCCGCTCGGCCTGTAAACAATGTAAAACACGAGGAAGACACCAGTACGGATATCAAACTTGCAAAGTATGAGATTACTCAACTTAATGGGGATGCTCAAGATGATGTCGTGTCTGTGGGAGAAACCTTAGTTTCTCTCGTCAGGCTTGTGGAATCTACAGCCAAGGAAGAAGCATCTGATCATAGTAAACCTCAACGTAGAGTTCACAAGAAGCCGAGCGTAAAGTCACCTAAAAAACGAACTAAGGCATCACCAACAATCGACCTACTGGAACGGTTAAAGGTGTTTGAAAATGAAGAGCAGGAGCGGAAAACAATGCACATGGAGGATCTTCACATGGTGATAATGCTTGAACGTAATCGACGTACAATTGAGAGACCTTTTCTTCGTGCTCAAGATGCTGCACACGACGCATTAGTGCGCTTACTTGAAAATTGTGCGAATGTGTCTGGATTTCTATCGCGTCTCGCTTTTGAACGATGTTTATCGTTCGCTCCACCCCAGAAAATGGTTCTTGCTGTCACCGAGAATGCAGTAAAGTCTCTTAGACCTTCGAATCGTCTCGTGTTGCATGCACTACCGTGTCGAACAGAGAATATGGGAGATTATGCCTTCGCTCAAGCAAAGAATATGCAAAAGTCTCTACGGAGCCCATTTGTGGCGGAAGTGATATCGGTAGATAAGCACATGTTCCAGTTGTTCTCCGAGCTTGGTCTTCTGATCGAATGCTGGCCTGTGGTTTTCGTCGTTAGTGAGTACTTTGATCGAGGCAGTTGGCTCGATTATTATCAACAAACTTTCTTTAGTGGCGGTCATGGCGTTAAATATTCTGCAGTGGAGCAGCATCTACGCAATGTATTTCGTGAGGTGGCGTCAGGTCTAGCAGCAATGCACAGTCGTGAATTGTTGCACCTTAATGTCAACTTGAGCAATATCTACATTAGCAATGAGATGAAAGACGATACCATCCACGTGAAAATTAGTGGATTGTTATCATGGAAACACGACTTTGACGGGAGTAGCCTGCAAGGTTCAGATATGCACGATTGTTTCAACTACTATTACGCCCCACCTGAAGTTGACAAAGGGCTACCAATAACAGCGAAAGCAGATGCATGGATGCTCGGTTGTGCTATCTGCGAAGCTCTCTACATGTGGCAACACCTGCAATTGAATTTATCGAGCCTGAATCAACATGCACAACCAACATCGCCCCTAATTTTCCACACCAAAAGTATCAGTGAGCTATTGCAACAACTCCCCATTGCTACAAGTACGTCCATGAGATCAATTATTCGGATGTTGCTACAACCCAACCCAGCCCAACGTCCACAACTGAGTCAAGTTGCCGATCTACTTTGTAGGAATAATGCAATTTAGTCCCATAACACTAGTTTTCTGACAAATGTACGAACTTTAGTCGTGCAAAATAGTCGACGGTTCCTTTGCGTCCGTTGCAACCCGTCCATTCAAGATATCGCGCGTATTTCGACAAGACATAAGAACTCTCATTTAACAGTGTTCTCGATCATGTCGAAAGATCCCGGACAAATGTTGAATATCAAGGAGTTGTTTCAAGCTGCGGAACGAGACGATTTCGAGGCTGTTCGAGACTATCTCCAAGTTGTTTTACACGACGAAGACGGTTCTCAAAAACCCATTGAATCGATCGTCGAAGCTAAAACCAACAACTCACTTTTGCATTATGCTTGTGACAATGGCAACTTGGATGCGTGCAAGTATTTGCTCATGGTGGAAGGAGTAGCAAATGCTTTTCTCAATGAGATCAATTCTATCGGTCATACTCCACTTTTCTACGCTGCTAGCAGCGGAAATTTGTCATTAGTAAAATGGCTCATTTCAAATGGAGCTGATATCGACACAGATTACAGTGATCGTAGTGATATCGTCCCTCGTGAAGGAGATCTGGGTATGTTCACTCCACTACAAATCGCCTGTTTCAGGGGTCATGAAGACATAACAAACTTTTTAGTAGAATGCAATGCAGAGTTGTCTGGTACGAGGAGAAATGGCAAAACTCCACTACATTTTGCCAGTGCTGAAAACCACCCAGCAATTGTGAAGTTGCTGCTTGAGGCAGGGGCTGATGTTCACGCTTGTGATAGTGAAGGTAAATCTCCAGTCGATGTGGCGCACAGTGCCGTACTGCCGTTATTGCTACCGGATGAATATGATACTCCAAATACAGAGGATAACGAGTTGGAAACGGGTTCTGGAGATAATGAAGACGACGACGAATTTGAAGATGATAAAGCCAAACGTGGAATGGAAAGTGTGAAAACTGCATTTGGAGCTGAAATTGCACGGGCTTTTACAAGTAAGATGTGGAAAGATCGAGTTAATGCGATAGCAGATGCTAGTATGTGCTTCCAGACGGAATTTAAGGGGAAGAATCTCATAAAAATATTTGACGGTGCCTGCTTCATGATGGAGTTTGCATTGCAAGATGCTGTACCGCAAGTGGCATCGAGTTGTTGCACGGCACTGTTAAAAGTTGCGTTTAATGCTGTCATGAGCGAGAACGATTTCCATACGCAAGAATTTCATGAAGTACGTCCAGTGATCCAGCGTGTTGTTAGTGCGTTGCTGCTTCGAGGTGCTGCTTCGAACGAAAAAGACTCAAGTGAAGCTGTGTCTTCGCTTCTCTTCTTAATTTGTAAGAGCACTGTCACCACGCAGTATTTGACCTCACAGATTTCCGAAATGATGTCGACCGATCAACAGAAGAACACGAGTTCTAGTGGAAATGTATCATGGCGTCACCAGCTAGTCGCAATCAAAATTCTCAATGCAATTGCAAGCCAATATCGCATGGATGAGAAAGCTAGTGGCTTGAGCTTTGCCAAAGGCATGAACATCAGTATGTTGGCACTAGAAAACTCAAGTGTTCATGTCCGTACAGCATCAATTGATCTGTTGATACAATGTCTCGTTATTCGATGCGAAGAGTCTGGTAAGGAGTTCTTGTTCAAGTCTATGTCGTTGATTCTGTGTACTCACTACTGCATTGTGACTGATCATCACAGAAATGAAAGGAACGCCAGATGCAATCTATGAACATACGAAGAACTGGTATGAGTCTCTTTTCAAACAGAACAATCAACAACTAAAGCCCTCCATCCAAGCAAAAATCAACACAGGACTTAAGAATGCCCTACATAAAAGCAAACGGTTGTCGAACCGGATGCAAGAATCTTCACACAGCTATGACAATCGAAATGGCTTTGCAACTGGAAATACCGCAGCATTTGATATTCCTACAGCAGCAGCTTCTCCGCGTATCAAAGCTTCACAACTCGAGAATGATCTGCCCTACGCAGAACCAATTCAAGACCAGAACAAAGACCTCACCGTTGATATACTGACATGTTTTGGCGAAAAAACTACACGATGTCTGTTCTCGAATGCTTGGGCACCTCGAGTTGAGGCTCTGAGTTACGTGCAATATTTGGTTGAGAAGCGTCAGCTTACTTTCAAAAGGCAAACTTCCAAGTCAACTGTATCACAAAGTACATTGATGAGTGCGATGCAAACAACATTGATGCAAGCACTTCAAGATCGTGTAAACTCAGTCTTTGAGG
This sequence comes from Phytophthora megakarya, assembly GCA_002215365.1. Classification (NCBI taxonomy): domain Eukaryota; phylum Oomycota; class Peronosporomycetes; order Peronosporales; family Peronosporaceae; genus Phytophthora; species Phytophthora megakarya. The sequence goes on along the minus strand of NBNE01000688.1, from coordinate 9,285 downwards.
CTGGTGTGTCGTTACTGATGGAAGTTAGTATTGCATTCGAAAGTATCGTGGCATCTCCTTCAGATGTGACGGTAATGAACGATTTGGTGCGTCCATTGATTCCGAGGTTACTTGTTAAGCTTGGTGATTCCAAGACCCGCTTACATGTGACAACAGAAGACGCTCTATTACTTTTATCGAGACAAACAGCGTGTATCGGTCCAGTATTTTTGCTGGAGGAAATGATAGCGTACGATCGCAATTCGCCTCCTCAGACGCTATCCGCTACGTATCTGGCCAACAAATTGGCCTTGGTATCAAAGCTACTGCTGGAATTTGGTATTCAAGAAAGTTCATCAGACGAGAACGGGTTACTTCCTATTCGAAATGTGTTGCAACTAGCATTACAAGTGAGTGAACACAAAGACCAAAATGTGCGATTAATATCGCTGCAGATTGTGGCCGACACGATGGAAGTAGCTCGCAGTGCTGCAATGCCGTTTCTAGATGCTTTGGCTCGATCTACCCGACAAAAATTAATCTCAAAGTTGGTGGAGAGAGGGGTAATGGAATCCGATATGCTAATGGATGAGGTTGACGATTTTGAGATTCCTGTTGAGCAGGCTCGACCTGGTACTTCAGGTGCAATTCGTCCCCCTACAGCCTCTGGATCATCAACAAAACATCGACCAGCACTTGCCAATACTTCACTCTCTAATTCATCTACTACTCAATCGAGTAGTGGAGCTCAGTCACAACCAATTCAACTTCCTTACGGAACAGCTCTGACGACCGAGCAAAAGGAGCTGTTCACTAACATTATTCAAGGATTTGGTGAAAACCTTGTTCGTTGTCTATTGGATAAAGCTTGGGCTCAGCGTGAAGCTGCAATTCGCGAAGTTGAGCGCCAAGTTGTGTGCTGTGCTGGCGGTCGAACTGCTTCGGATACTGCACTTCCTAAAACACTTGAAGCTCTTGGGATGTTAGCTCAAGTACTCGAGATCGGGTTGAACGATACAGTAGCTCGAGTATTTCAATGTGCTTTGAAATTGTTTCAGGTTATCGCAACAGAATTTTTGCCGTTGGTGTCTTCAGAGCACCAATACGTGGACGAAATTTTGGAGAATGTCGTGGGTTTAGTGCTCCAGAAGTTGGGAGACACGAAACAACGTCTACGTCAAGACTGTTTTACTCTTTTGCACTCAATGGCATCGCTGAGTCACGTTGGTCACGCTCGCATGTGTAAAATATTAACGGACAAATACCTTCAGCTTTCGTCTTCTTCGAGCGCTGTAGCTGCTTCTCCGTTGGTTATTGGAGAACTTTTGAGATTATTCACGATGCTTATACCAGAAGCTCAAGGGAAAACCCATCAGCAACCGGATTTGGCTCTCGTGTTGGGAATTGTTGGACCTGCACTGGAAAATAAGCACGTTGATGTACGAAATGCCGCCGTAACAACTTATGTCACGATCTATGAGGCTACCAACGGTGGAATGCACGATTCATACGGTGTTTTGGATCTCCAAACCTTCTTAGCTGACTTAAAACCTTCCATGCGAGAAACTATCACCCGTAGCGTGGTGCAAATTACCAAAGCGCTACCACCCAGTTCTTTGAGTAAAGACAATGATAACAGTAGCCGATCAGAGAATGATAATGGACAGAAGTTGCAACGATCTCTCAGTGTGAATGCTCAAAAGCTTGAACAAATTTGCACTGCTGAGATCGCGGAGCTGTTGACTTCACCTACTAGTAACTCAATTCAAAGATGTCTCGGAGTGGATAAACTAGTTGATTATCTAGTAGCGTCTGAACCGCAGTCGAAGTTTAAAGGGGCATGGGAGACGTGCTGTTTGTTGGTGAAGCAGCTTACACTCGACCCAACACCTACGGTTTGTCTCGCTGCATTTGAACTTTTTCAATTGCTTATCAACCCTGGGGAAAGTGGTCAAGATTATGCAATTCCGTGGGGAGAATGGGGCGTACATCTCGTCCTTGGATCTACAATTCGAAGTGTGATGCAGCAAAGTGCTAATGAGAGTGTCCGTGTACGCTCGAACGTGAGCGATATTTTACGATTGATCGCTGGTAAAAGTGCGGTAGGCAAAACCGCAGTTTGCAATGCCATTCTCAGTGCTCCAGAGCAAAGTGATTTGAGTGGAAGTGCTGGCGAGTCCATTTCATCTTGTAAAATCTCATTGACAAAGCTTCGATGGCAATATTCTCTGCGGTTAGAGCTACTCTACGATTTCTTGGTTGTCACGGATAGCAGTAGTAATGATAAACCTCCTGCAAGACGCAAATCAGCCAGCCGAGGAGCAAAATCTTCGTCTTCAGCTGACCCTCTTAGCTTGGAAAACGTTGTTCCTTTCCTTGGGTCTTGTGTGATGCATCCAAGTCCTTTGGTGAAGACGGCATCGGCCAAAATCATGAGGTTTTTGCAATCTACATGTGGCGATGAACTCGCAGCTTTTGTGCAGGCAAGCTGCTCTCCTGCTTTGCAACGACGACTCCAAGCGCTGATGGCTCAAGGGGAAGATGAAGGCAACAATGCAGACCATTTCGATGTGGACCGAACCACTTGTGTACGGGGTAGTCGAGCGTCTCACGTACGACGTGTTGCTGCTCTCCGACCACCTCGCTCAGTTCCAGTTGAAGAGAAGCAGATGATGGTGGACATGTTTCCTCCTCCGAATTCAGCTCCAAGCAAGAGTCGGCAAAATTCACCAGAGGATGATGATGATTCAATGAACGATGGAGATCCACAACAGACATCAAAACATCAACCGATTTGGCTCGACGACAACTCTGGATCAAGTGGCTCAAGCAGAAAAACAACATCAAATGACATTTTCGCTGCAATGTCTTTCGATGACGGAGAACCTGAAGGTCCTACAATTGTTGCTGGTGGAGCAGCTGGACTCATGAAAGCTCGACGAAAAACCAATCTCCGTGGAAATAATGACGGAGTCTACTAAGCAATAACTACAGGACCTACTAACACAATTCCAATCCTTTTGCCAACGGACTATCATTTTATCACTGTCATGTTGTGATTATGCAGAATCTTACCTTGGCTGATTAGTGGTACAACAGCTGCACAATCATCAAGATTATGGTGGACGTGACCTCCACAATCATCGCGATTATGGCGTCGTCAATTAACCAACCAGCGATCTCATTCAGCAATTTGCTTCCTTTCCAGCGCTTGTATCCACTGCTCAAGATGGCAACACCAGCTACCAGTGACGAAATTCGCGACCATATCCCCTACGATAGCAGCAGCACACTAATGGCACGTGGAACTGTCGAGCTACACGATCACTTAGCTTCGACGATGCAAACTGCGCTCGGTAGACCGCTACCTCAAGTGGAAATTCGCTTTGAGAACGTCTCGATCTCAGCGGACATTGCCGTGAAGGATAAAACTCAAGTTCAAACCGAGCTTCCGACTATCATCAACGTGGTCAAGCAAAGCGCACGACAACTGGGGGCTAAAGGACATGTGGTCAAGAAGAAGATCCTTCGCAATGTGAGTGGAACGTTCAAGCCCGGAACCATGACGCTAATTCTTGGCCAACCTGGCTCCGGCAAGTCGTCACTTATGAAGCTACTAAGTGGAAGGTTTCCTGCGGGGAAGAACATCTCAATTGAAGGCGACGTGAAGTTTAACGGGTTGTCACGTGAGACTTTGATGAAAAGATTACCACAACTCGTTGCATACGTGCCTCAACATGACAAACATCTCCCAACGCTTACAGTCAGGGAGACATTCGAATTCGCGCATGCTTGTAATGGTGAACCGGATGAAAAGGAATTTGTGCATGGAACCCCAGAGGAGAACCAAGCTGCAGTGAATGCTATGCGTGTCATGTACAAGCACCACCCGGATATCATCATCCGCCAATTTGGTCTTGAGAACTGTCAAAATACCGTCGTAGGTGATGCAATGTTGCGTGGAGTCTCTGGTGGTGAACGGAAGCGTGTGACGACAGGTGAAATGGCGTTTGGCAACAAACTAGTGCTCATGATGGACGAAATCAGCACGGGTTTAGATAGTGCCGCGACATTCGACATCATCTCGACTCAACGCAGCCTCGCAAAGGCGTTCAACAAGACTGTCGTGATTTCTTTACTTCAGCCTTCTCCCGAGGTGTTTGAATTATTTGATGAAGTACTTCTGCTGAACGATGGGTATGAGATGTACCATGGTCCTCGGGCAGAAGTGGTGAATTACTTTGAAGACAAAGGCTTTAAATGTCCTCCCAACCGTGACGTGGCAGACTTTCTAATGGATTTAGGGACGGACAAGCAGCGTCAGTATGAAACTAGGCTTGTGCCGAGATATGCAAATCAATTTGCCGATGAATTCGAGAAGTCGAGTATTCACAAACGCATCGTAGACGATCTTCATGCTCCATTGACACCTGAACTGGCTCAAAACGAGCCTTACATCGAACATTTACCTGAATTTCAACAGAACTTCTTGGCTGGTACTATGACCATTATTGTTCGAGAATTAAAAGTTATTGTACAAGATGCTGCTGCTGTGAAAAGCCGAATGTTCATGGCGTTGATCATGGGTTTACTGTACGGCACGACATTTTATCAAGTTGACGAGTTGAATTCCCAGGTTGTCATGGGACTCGCTTATACTGCAGTCGATACTTTATCAGTGGCAAAGTCGTCGATGATTCCAACAATTCTGGCCACGCGTGATGTGATTTACAAGCAACGAGGAGCTAATTTCTATCGGATTTCGTCGTTTGTGATCGCAAGTTCTGTTAAGCAAATTCCGGTTGTGCTGATGGAGACATTACTGTTTGGATCGATTGTGTTCTGGTTGTGTTTCGCTACGAGCATCCAGAGCTACTTATTGTACCAACTTGTACTATTTCTCGTGAATATGGCGTACGCTGCGTGGTTCTTTTTCATTGCTTCCGTGTGCCCAAATATCAACGTAGCAAACCCGATTGCTTTGTTATCGTTGCTCTTTCTTGCCACATTTTCGGGCTTTTTGATGACGAAAGACTCGATTCCGGGATATCTGTCGTGGGTTTACTGGGTCAGCCCACACGCGTGGGGTATCCACGCTGTTGCAGTGAATCAATATCGTGACGGACAGTTCGACACGTGTGTGTACAACGATGTGAACTATTGCACGGAGTATGGGATGCAGATGGGTGAATACATGTTAAGTGTGTACGGTGTACCTACGGAGAAGTATTGGTTGTGGTATGGTATTATTTTCTTAGCTGCTGCCTACGTCTTCTTCATGACTTTATCATGTTTGGCACTGGAATATTGGCGATACGAGACACCAGAGACAACTTTCCTCGATTGTGAAAGTACTAATCCTGACAAGAACACAGCTTCACTACGAGATAATTATGCGCTCATTACTACACCCACTTGTACTAAAGGTGAAAATTATTTGGATGTTAGTTCTCCCAAGAACCACTTTGTTCCAGTAACGCTGGCGTTCAAGAACTTATGGTACTCAGTCCCCGACCCTGCTAATTCCAAGGTTACCATCGATTTGCGGAAGGGAGTAAGCGGATTCGCATTACCGGGAACTATCACAGCACTCATGGGATCCTCAGGTGCTGGTAAAACCACACTCATGGACGTAATTGCAGGACGTAAGACTGGCGGGGATATCCGCGGCGAAATTCTCCTCAACGGATATGCTGCTACCGACCTAGCTATCCGTCGAGCTACGGGTTACTGCGAGCAGATGGATATCCACTCCGATTCCTCTACATTTCGTGAGGCACTCACGTTTAGTGCATTTTTGAGGCAGGGAGCTGATGTTCCAGACAGTGAAAAGTACGATTCAGTGAACGAGAGTCTTGACCTTCTGGACTTGAATCCGATCGCCGATCGGATAATTCGTGGTAGCTCCACGGAGCAGATGAAGAGACTGACAATTGGTGTGGAACTTGCAGCACAACCGAGTGTATTGTTCCTGGACGAACCAACGAGTGGATTGGATGCTCGCTCAGCGAAGATCATCATGGATGGCGTACGGAAAGTTGCAGATACAGGCCGCACCATTGTTTGTACTATTCATCAACCGTCCGCAGTGGTGTTTAGCGTGTTTGATAGCTTGCTATTGCTGAAACGTGGTGGTGAAATGGTGTTTTTCGGTGATCTTGGCGAGAAAGCTTCGAATCTGGTCAACTACTTTGAGTCGATTGATGGTGTGGCAAAACTGGAGAATGACAATAATCCAGCCACACGGATGCTGGAGGTGATCGGTGCTGGCGTGGGCAGTGACAACGGCGACAAAATCGATTTCGTGGAGCTGTTCAAGTCGAGTATTCATGCTCGAGAACTTGAGGCAAATCTAAATCGTGAGGGTATTTCCACCCCCTCATCTTCAGTTCCTGCTTTAATATTTGACAAGAAGCGTGCTGCAAGCAACACGACTCAAGCAACATTTTTGTTTAAACGCTTTTTTACCATCTACTGGCGAACAGCGTCGTACAACTTGACGCGATTCCTCATTTCGATCATGTTGGGTTTGGTGTTTGGAATTGCTTATGTGGGAGCGGAATATTCATCGTATCAAGGGATTAATTCGGGTCTTGGAATGGTGTTCATGACGCAATCCTACATGACGTTTATCGTTTTCAGTAGTGTGGTGCCGATATCGATTCAAGAACGAGCGTCATTTTATCGAGAACGATCAGCCCAAACATATAATGCGTTCTGGTACTTTGTCGGTGCTACACTTGTCGAGATTCCGTATTGTTTCGTCGAAACACTGTTGTTCATGATAATTTACTACCCGATGGTAGGATTCACGGGAGGAGTGCAATTCTTGTCGTACTGGGTGAACTTGACTGGTCTCGTCATTCTTCAAGCATATTTTGGTCAGTTGTTGGCATACTTGACTCCCAATCTCGAAGTAGCTTCGGTCTTCGTGATACTCATCAACTACGTCTGGATCACATTTACAGGTTTCAATCCTCCAGTTGCGTCAATTCCACGAGGATATCGATGGTTGTACCATTTGACTCCACACAAATACACATTCGCGAGTCTAATTGCCATTGTGTTTGGTGATTGTCCGAGCTCTGGTGGTCCTTCGCTTGGGTGTCGACATATGACAAACTCACCACCTACACTTGGAAACGATATCACGGTGGCTGAGTATTTGGACAACATTTTCTCTGCAAAACACAGTGAGATCTGGACGAACTTTGGCTTTGTTCTGCTCTGGATTAGTTGTCTTCTAGTTGTATTACTCCTTGCGTTACGCTTGGTGAACCATCAGAAGCGATAATTACCACGAAACAAATGTCAGTTTAATTCATAAATCAAAGTAAATCGTTTTTCTTGGAAACCGACGTTGTCAAAACTTGGACTCACAGCAGATCTTTGATATAATTTCTATCATGATGCCGCATCCACTGTAAAGATTTTGTGGAAGTTGTTGAGGCTGATAAGCGATATATAGTCGACTGTATTGGTGAAGGAAGACTCAAAGAATGAAATCTATCTCACGTTTTGCCTTGTCAATCCTATAGTTGTCTAAGTCTGCGAATTAGAGTGCTTTAATCGAGGAATGACTTCTGCCCATTGCCTTCTAGTCAAATGGTCGACTGTATTGACCATCGCTTGAAAATGCTGGATGAGTCTGTCTTGCTCGCCGGGCGGTGCTGTCGAGGATGATACTATATTCTTGACTCGCTCTGGTGTATAGTGTCTGGATATCCATTTCGCGAACAGAGCTTTCTCGAGTTGTTCATTCTTAAACCCAAGAACGACATTAATTATGTCTGTGTCTGATGTGGTCTTCGTCAGTAAGAACGTTACAATATCCTCATCACGAAATTGGGTCTCCCACGTAGCTCTGTACATTTTGGTGTAACTCATCCATTCCTTCACAGCGGGGGTCCCCGCCAGCTTCCCATTAACCATTTGTGCTCCAAGTTTATCGAATACGACTGGCGGGTGCGCATTGGATTCTACCCATTTCGTGAACATTCCCTTTTGTATGCCATTGGAAAGATCCTCAAGTTCTGGGAATTTCTTCAGAGACCGAATCAATGCCAGCCTCTCCGCTTCCGAAGTAGATTTTGCCACCAACTCATACATCTTCTCGTCGGGAAAATCTTCTCCACTTTTAGTCCGAAATTGTTGTACGTAGTTGAACCAGTTGAGTAGTTTTGGGTTCTTTTCCAGGTCAAATCCAGCCTTCTTCACTTGGAGTTTCTCAAATACCAATAGAGGACTTTGGTTTTCGCTAAGCCACTTCTTCATCCTTGTGGTAGTAGACCCAAATGTGGTTTTTACCTTCGATATCAACGATATCGGTAAGTCACCTCCTCGTTCTTCTGTTTCAGCATTTTCATCATTCACATCCACATATTTTAATATTCGTGTAAAGGTGGCCGTGTTCCTTCGACCTCGAAGAAATTTCTGATTGTGAGCAATGTTGTTATTGAACTGAAGATGGGCTTGACTTGTCTTGACACTCACTACCGCGAGCAACAATGCAGTGAATAATGCACACAAAGCACGCATTTACGCGTCGATGGCTTCTCTTCTTCTCAAACGCGTCAGAGCTTGTGGCCAATTTGGGAAATTGCGCAATGAGAGACATGAGCTATTACAATCTACGGATTCTTTCATGAAGAGTATTACTTGAAGATACAGTGTACGTTACGATCATTGGAGTTCGTAAACTTGTGGGTATGAGATTGCTGCTTAGCTTCAGCATTTATTTTACTTTGGTATGCAGGATAACCCGTTACATATAGCTCCAGTTAAAACTCCTAGCTTGTCTCGAAGTAGGAGAGTTTCTCTATTCCAAGTACGCATGGCCCAACTTCAGTTACTTGACTGAAGTAAGCGTTTATTGATGCCGACATTTGTGTGATTACGACAAGCATAGATCCATCACCAGGATGGTTGGAAAGCCATGTGTTGTTTAAGAATGTGGACTATCGATGCTGCGATGAGGCTCTCGTTGACCGAATACATGTATGAGCCAACGTCTTCGTTAAAATTATGCGAAGACTAACAATTTCCCAGATTGTGTACTTCAATCGTCAAGCCCACAACAATTTCGATGTATTTAAACAGAGTTAAAACTCTAAACAGCGTGGTAATAGGTAGGACGATCCACTTCCGTAGTCGAGGGGTCGCTCCTACAAACCTTTTGGTTAGTCCACAGGTTTGCCCATTGCCACATACAGTTCTGTATTGTATACTATAATACCAATATAATTCTGTACATGTGAATGTAAGTATCCTGGAACTGATCTGAAGGCCGTAAACAAACGATAAAAC
>NBNE01000687.1:0-18382 GCA_002215365.1 Phytophthora megakarya | reverse complement strand
AGTGCACCAATTCATGTGGCTGAAAAGGCTTCATTTTGCTCAAAGTGATCCTGATTTCTTCTAGCGATTGGACGCTGCAGTTGGGGTGGCTAGTTTGACGTCGCTGCTGCCGCTCTTGTCGTTGAATCGCCACAGACTCAATCACCGAGTCGCGGTATCGGTTTGTCTCTTCAGCAATTTTGGACCACATCACCTTCGGCATGAAATAGTAGAACATACCCAGCGGTGACTCTGCAAAGGCTCGTGCAGATTGGGTTGGACCCCAACGACCGTCGTACAGATCACGAGCACTATCGACTTGGAATTCACTGCTGTGATCCTGGTCGTAAACAATCCACGCATCGGCGATTGCCTTCAACTCATCGTCAGTGATGAAGTCTGGATTGACATTGGCATCATCTCGCGGAGACCAGGCCTCGTTTGCTATCGTCTCAAAAACCTCGTTGTCGTCAAACTCGCATTCACTCGCACTCAGTGCTTCATGTTCCTCATCTATCTCCACATTCATCACTTCCTGGAGCTGTTGGTCAGTCTCAACATCATCAGGCTCGTCCTCCTCACATTCCGAGCCGCAGATGTTTGGGTCATCGTCCTCCGCTTCATTGGACCCCTCGTGTCTAGCCAATGCAGCCAAAAATTGATCTGAATCGTACGTATTGAATTCAGCTTCACCGTCAACTTGTGCTGTAGCAGACGTCATAGGAGATCATCATCAACTTGTACTGTAGCAGACGTCACAGGAGGTGGAGTAGTCGCAGCTTGTAGTGTAGCAGACGTCACAGGAGGCGAAGTGGCCCCAGGCGGTACTGTACTCGATCCAGTTGCTGCAAGTGTAGGCGTTTGCGTCGCCTTAGACACCGCTGCAGTCTCTGTTGGTGGAGTCTGCGAGCTCTCACATGATGTCGCGGTAGCCACTGAAGATTGCTGAGATGGAGATCCAACCGGAACGCCATAGTACAGACATCCGCACTGTCTGGCGAATGCCAGCAGCGCTATCTCACCTATTTGTTCAGTACTAGTTAGTAAACACCATTATTAGCACTATAAGATGCACCCTTCGCTTACCCATAAAGTAGTCGACACCGTCCTTGCCTCGGACAGTTCTGCCGGAACGAACATAGCGATGATCGTTGCTGAGACCGGTTGGAGGCTTGGGCATCCAGCCCTGCTTGTAGAGCTCTCTCCACAGTTCCTTGAATGTTTTTCCATGTTTGGTCACGGGGTATAAATCCAGATTTCAAATTTTCGAAAGTGTCTGCTGTAGTCGCCGGGATATCTGGGGCTGGGAAAACCTCTATCCATCTAATACCCAGCGTAGAGAAGCCTGATCCGACAAAGACGTGTGAAAATGAACTACAGATTTGATTTGTAAAATTGCTATACAAACATCAATATGCGGAGAAATTTGAAGTTTTGTTGTTCGTTGCACGTAATACCTGTTAAAATGCTTATGCTGTATTATACAGTATACGGGACTAGAAGGGTTAACTGAATGAGGCTAGAATAGAATACTTGGGGTAGCCAAAAAGCATACTTTTATCAAGTATATTTATTCAGTATATTTGCTACAGAATAAGGTCCGGCCTACAAGGGTTAATACGGCTAACTTCACTTCAATTTGTCCTTGGACAAAATACCAAACCGCTGTTTTGGTGTGATTTACACAACGCTTTTTGTCCTAGCAACATTTTCCGTAGGACAAATTTTACTAAAAGTTTGAATGACACGGATTTTGCCTCTAAATCACTATCTGTAGTGTCGAAACTGACACACTAAGTCTGCCTTGAGGATATAGTATAGTCCATACTCAAATCACGCCAAACCGGTATTTTTGTCCTACAAGCTAGGACCGAAAACTGGTATGTTTAGTGACACATTTGAAGTTTCTATACTCTCAGTATAGACAGTTTAAGACCTTTTTTTCTTCGCCGTTATGTAACTACATGTAGGAAGTGTCTGTCTTACTACTCATATTCGCCAAATTTTGTAAATATAAACATTGTTGCCAACGCAGCTCAGAAGAATTTGGTACTGTATTTTGTCCTATAAGCGGGGTAGTGGGGCTTATGGTAGCCAGAAATACAGTTTTCCGAAGCAGAGTGCTGCGCCGTTTCGCAGCGCAGCCGACTCGCTTGTACAGTAAGCCTTGATATTCATCTTCAGTTGTTGGGAGGATGCTTGCGTTGTAGCGAAGTGTAATTGATAAGGAAAGAAATCAATTGAACCATGAACGGAACAATCCCGATACTTGAAGGATCATACATATACCCAGTAGAAGAGGGTTTCTGGAGCACACTACATGTAGCACAATCGAACCTCAAATTTGAATATGTCCCATTGGCACAATCAACTGACCGCATAATCTGAGATCTTGGGATTGTACCACAACAGACGAATCTACAAGGAATCAGGTGTGTGTCATTTGCAGGTACAGTACATGTACCAGGGAATATAAAGTTCAACATCATGTTACTACGTAAATTGCATACTCCTATCGATAAGTCCCGAAAACGGAATACTCTCTTGATCTCCCTATATTGTGTACTGAAATTAGAGTACAACTCAATTGATTTAGATATATGTTGCAATTCGATCGTCCTCGATCGTCTCTTGTAGTACAAGTTGTACCATGGTACGTCCACGCATACCACGACTCCAGAATACCATTCGGTCGTATTTCGATCCGATCGGATATGAGATGTGCATGATTATTATTTCTTTTGATTGTGCCACTAGGCCGAAAGCCACAAAAACATTTTCAACCAATCAGTAGATCATACTAGCAAAGAGTGCCTAAGTATTGTGGTATCGCGTAGAGCATTCACGCACGATGGCATTGGATGTTAAATTTTAATACATCGTGGCTGGTTGATCTTGCCTGTACAAACAGAAAGATGTTATAACTAGTTAGTGAGTTTTAAAAACGTGATATTTTATTTAATACAAAATTACCACCAACGGCCGACAGACTTAAGTTCGAAATGGATGATGCACTGCGTACCAGTCATTGTGGATTTCCACTTGTGAGTTCATCTAAGAGACGTTGGTGTTTCTGCAGAGGACGTTGAGATTGAAGGTGCTTGTGTAATTACAGCTGAAGGCATCAGCCTCAAGTAATTCGTGCGGTTTAGTAGATAAAGTGGTGATGGGTTTAGTGCAGACAACGATTTTGCCATATTTGGTGATGTAGGCTATTCAAACAAAGTAACACACTTATTATTTCATACCATGTTTTATTTGTTGTGCAAGTTCATTTAACGGTGATACCATTAGCTGGTCTCCCTCAGGTTTGGTTTGACCATCTTTTTTATAGTAAGTGGACAGTGTCGAAGTCAAATTTTGCTTTCCAATGATGATCGTCGATGATTATTGTACAGTAGAAGTGGCTTGAACATGGAGATAGATATACGGCGCAGATTTGTCTATGTGATTCAAACTGTGAACTTGTCAACTTTCTTTAAGGAATTCAGCGCCGTATCTCCGCGGACTTTTTACAAAACGCGGAGTTCTGCTGATATTTTTTTACAAAAACAACAAAGTGTGGAGTTTTTTCAAGACCAATTCAAGAAGAAGTACTCGGTATTCGAAGCCTGACACAGCACTGAACTTCTCTGTGAATCGCGCATTGCACTCTCAGTACATAGTATCGTTTTATCGACGACTTGCCCGCCAGCGAAATTGACTGTGCAAGTTGGAAGCACCACTAACACTATCAACTCCAGAATTTCGCGTTTAGTAACAAATGCTTGTTTGTAAACAAATACCATCAGAACGCCGCGTTTTGTAAAATGTCCGATCTCCAAGTTCAAGGCCACTTCTTAGTTTATGTCAATACAATCATGATGCTGAATGGAAGCAAATCTTAAAAAATTTCTTCGCTTGGTTCATGGTGACAGCTTAGGAATTGTTGGACATGCACTTGTTGTGTGGTTTGCATTCAGTAGACCTTCAGTCCTCACTTCGCAATTTGCTTTCCAAGACGTATTAATACCATCTCCGCCAAGAACATCAAGGAACAATCATGCGTCTATCCTGCATCCTAATGACCGCTGTTTCGGCTCTCCAAGCTCCTGTCACTGCTGCTGTTGGTAGTGACGCTGTTCTAACGGGTGTAGTATCGCTGGGAGTTTTGCATCTTGTCGGCGCTGACCAAACTGTTATCGACCAGTCTCGATTTCTGAGAGGAAACGATGTCTCCAAAGATGACGTGGAAGAGAGAGGGTTTAGTACTGTGGACGCTAAAAACTTGGTCACTAAATTATTCAGGACGAACTCGTTTTCGGACCTCAAGAATGTGGATGACCTGACGACTCTCAACAAAATTTCGGATGCCGCAGACGATCACTTGAAATCGGTGTTCAAGTTTGCACAGCAAAAAGGGATGGATGCTGATGATCTGACCAAAGAACTCAAAACTTTCCAAGACTTGAACGATGACTTTATAACGAAGGCGAGGGAGATGTACAGCAACTACTTGAAGGGACTTTGAAAACAAGACCAGTCTGAAGAGAAGCGGTTGCGAACAGTTTCTAAGGTGTGAACATTGGTCTGCTTTTAAAGCAAAATGAAAAGATTTATCCGCGGTCTTCGCGGTAAGTGTTATCTCAGTTTTCGGGATATATAGATGCCCTAGCAAAGCCTACATTAACACATATTTGGAGAGATCTGAAAGGTTACGAGAAATGATATCTGTTCTGAAAATCACGAAAGCGCAATGCCTGTCGTAAAATTAATAGATAGGGACTGAAATCGTCGTGAGTGCATCGACACTAAACCATGACGGAATACTATTTACATTCTAACAATGTGTCGGATTGACTACTAGATGCTTCCCAAGGGAAACTGATGTCGACGGCAATTTTGCAACATAAGTAGGAACTCCTTTGTGTACATGCAAGACGAACAGTCCTCTGCATATGAAGAACTGTTGTACTTGAACGAATCAAATATAAACTCACAGGGAGCGGGTTACATGTAAACTACTATTCAAGCTCACTACTTTATTATCTAAAGAAATCAAGTATTTGTACTGTTCTGTATTCGTAAGTAAGAGCTCAACCTAGTATTTTCACGTTCCTGAAGGATATTAAAAGAGTAACAAATTGGGCTTTAATCGCTACGGATAGTAACTCCATAAGTTCTTAAAGCCATAATATAGCTCCGAGAAACATATTGGGGCTGCTCAATTTTGATTTATGCGTGTACTTACGAAACTGAAACTCCAGAGGTTCTGGCCTACACCGGCATTAGTTGTTTTAGTTCGCAAAACAACACATTACACCATGAACAACGAGCCGTGAATTTGCAAATTAAAACTTGATACATGTTCCATAGGATTCACTACTACTACCAGCCTGTCAGTGGCTCAGCAGTAGTATATTTATCGACAAGATACGCACAACGAGCATTCTCAAAATGGAAGTCCGCGAGAAAGCGGCCTCATGAACGACATGCAGTAGTACCCAGGACCAAGCGAAAAATGCGAGCAAATGGGAAGGTTGAAGCAAGAGTTCTCTCTCGTCGGAACTGCCGTCTTCCTCATTCGTTGTTGTTAGTACGTGAACCCTCAAATTGCTTTTGTTTTGGATACCATTCTGATCGAAACGTGGAGTCAACTGCAAACCTGAAGACTTGGTCAGCCGAAATTGCACTAATGCAAGACTGAAAAGCAACAATATCCAAGAGGATGATTACTTGCTCATTTCGACTGAAGCTCAACGAGTACTGTGATTTCGATAGAGAATTGTCAAATGATAAGTTAGTCGACAGTTCTAGCTGTCAGGTAATAGAAGGTAGAGATTTACGTTTAAACTCTCGTTTAATGATTTTGGATAGCGGTATGCCAGCATTAATGTCATGACCAGGGCCAGACGTTGCATGGGTATGGTGCAGTTCCACTGGACTATTCGAATATTGCATGCTCGATATGGCCTCCTGGTAGTTTGAGTGACCCTCATTACTAGCAGAAATACAAACATCAATGCTACTCACGCTCAAATTAAAATATCTTCTCGAATGAAGGCACTATTGTTTCACTTCGAAATAAAAGTTTTCTGCTGGCTGTGATCTTTTGTGAAAAATTAATCGATTTTCAAGCCGTTTTCAACATCTATGAAGACTGGCTAGCTACAAAGTGAGTAAACGTTTAAGAACCAACTGCAAATTCAACGAGGGGTTCAGCATTTGAGCAAATTTCAACTCGTTCAGTCAGTTTCTGCAGGTCATTTTCGCTCGTAACAAAGTTGTACGAGACTACAGTGGACAAACCTTGTCTTCAAAATATAAGAGTAAATATCGTATGCAAATTTTGACTGATCGATGTTTCCTACGCTTTGCTTGCGTATCAATACCAATACCATGAAGCGTTCAGACAAGTTCTTTGAAAATCAAACGCTACAGCATGGAACATCACGGCAAATACAAATAGTCAGGCTTACTGGTGCGGCCACATAAAACTACTGTGGCAAAATCCAAAGCATAACTCACGGTGCATGGAATCATGATAGACATACAAAGTTCTAACTTGGTCTGTGTTTAGAAAACGATTGATTGCTACACAGAAAATACTCGAAAGTGCAAATTCATCGTGCATAAGTCATATATATTGTGTTTCTAGGCGGATTAATGTCGTTTTACGAACAGTACGTCATCGTACTCATAACGTCCTCGATGTTCCCAAACATTTGAAGCAGTGGGTTCACCAAGTCAAGGTTAACCTCCAAACGTTCTACCCTACCACTATCATCGAAGTGGAAAGTGGTCGTACAGCTGCAGCTCAGCCTTTGACCAAGAAGGCGTTTATGAGGTGTAGCAAGGTGACCATCACAGTCGAGGCGTGTTCCTAGTGGCACGTTGAGAAACACCTTGCTCAACGACAGTTCTGTCACAGTCGCTTGAAGGTTTGCTGTGGCCTTCATGATTCCAGGGGTGATTGACTCGATCCGCTGTAACATGAACTTTGGGTTTCCAAAATTCTGCGCGTAATGGTGGAGCTGTTCTATCACAGCGACAACTCCAGTAAATTCACCCATTGCTACAACAGGTGAAAAACATTCCTCTAGAAATGTCTGCAACTCGATGTCATTTGTCGAATCCATAACGGCGACCTTGCGCCACAGCGAAAATCTACCCTCGACTTGGCGAACCACCTCTGCCACAATAGCCCACGGGCTATACTTGCATTTTAGCTCGGGTCGAACGACGCCTTTCAAGTATGCAACCTCTTTGCGTAGACGATTTACCGTGTCTTCAAGCTGGAACTGGATAAATCGTTGTCGTTCGCGGTAGCGAATTTGGTTAATTCTGCACTGCTCACGTCGGCCGATACCTAAGCGTTTGCGTGTGGTCCTCTTGTCGATCTGCAGTAACTCGTCCGGAATTACGTGCATGCCGATAGTTGACTTGAGCTGGTAAGTTTCAACGTGATGACGAGCTAGTGGAACACGTGGAAGTACAGGTCCAACAATGTCGTCACCTAGTTGGGTTTGGATGGAGTCGACATGGCACAACGACGCCGTACAATTTCTAGAAATGGACGGCATGAAGCAATTGTAGACTGGAAGACTGCTAGAAAATCGAATAATGAAGATGCATCAGAGACTACGAGATCAGCACTGTGCTTGTGGCATAATCGTGAAAAATCGTAAACAGCTTTGAAAACTAAAATGATTGTTAGGCCGAAAATTTGGCCGCGATACCATGGATTTGGTGTACCATTTCGTAGTTTTGGTTAAACATCACAATTTTATACTACTATACATGTAGTAATGCAAAGTTCGTGTAAACCAACTAAATATCGTTGTGCGTTGATACATGGAACATGGAATCACCGATGCGTATGCGAGGCGACCAAAAGCCAGACAAATTCAATAGAATATGATTAACCTGAGATTAGATTAGATAGCTGTCTTACTGATCAGTTGTTCCACTAATGATGCATTCCGTAGCGATCTGCGAGTGCTGGAGCACGTCTGACACGTCCTTAATGTTTCCAAGCACTCCTAGTAACGGCTGCACCAGATCAAAGCTCGTCTCCAAACGCACAACACGACCGCTGTCTTCATCAAAAAGAAATGTCAGCGAGCTGTTGCACTCAAGACGTTGTCCCACAAGTCGCTGACATAGCTGGCTGCGATCTGTAGATTCTGCCAGGTGAGGGAATACATGTTGCAACGTGAACTCCGTCACTGTCAAACTCAGCTTTGCAGTAGCAGTCATCACTCCTGGCGCTACCGACTCAACACGCTGCAGTTTCAACTTCGGACTTCCAAAGTACTGCGAGTACAGTCGAAGCTGCTCCATCAGCGCATCGACGCCTTGCAGTTCTCCCATCGCTACGTTGTGGGCGAGCGCTCTCTCCAACACAGCCAAACTCTGACGAGTCTCCGTGTGCGTTCTCATCACTAGATAAGGCGACCGGAAGCTGCTTTCAAGTAGTCGAAAGACCTCCGCAACGATGCTCCACGGACTCTGGTTGCTTCTCTCACGAGACGACAAATCTCGATATCTCCGTTTCAAATTGTCCAGTTCCGCTTGGAGTTGCTCTACACTGTTCTCGAGCAGGAATTGGGCGTTTCTCTGCTTGTCACGGTAGCGAGCTTGATTGGCACGGCATTGCTCACGTCGACGGATCTTGGCAGCTTCTGCACGTTTGATTCTGTTGATCTCTTTGAGTTTCGTTGGACTTGGATGGTTCTCTTCCAACTTCATTCTCACCCTTCGTCCGTCCGTTAAAGAGAGCAAAGCGTCCGAGACACGCTTCCTCGATGCATCGTAGGGACTAACTGATACTTGGAAAGACATTGGGACTTCTCCTGTATATGGTCGAGGAAGGTTGAGACCGCTAATAGGTTTGGTCGGAAACGGGTAGCGATTCATTGGTTCTTGCTCGACTTGTGCTCGACTGGGACGTTTCGATACTGAAGTATATCACGTGGCGTTGAGAGAGAAGAGAAAGTGAATCGCCTTGTGGCTGGCGTGAAAATCGTAGCAAATCTCAAGATTTCCAGATCGTAAACGTTTGGGACGAATAAGTCCGCAAACACTTGCTCTCTGTATGTGCAATACCGGTTTTGGTGGTTTAGTCCTTTTGTTTACCACCCGCCATCATTGTGACTAAACGCGACCAAACTGCAGCCATTAGCGCAATCCAATTCCATCGCTATGGTTCGTTCATGAGGACAGGAATGCGAACTCTCGCCTGTCGTGACTAAGCGAAACCCAACAAATTCCTGATACGGCACTAAATCTAGTATCAAAGTGAATGTATCGCTGATTTGTGACAGGCACTTGAACTGCAACATGCGCAATTTTTGAAAACTACAGACTCAAAAAAAAGCTTGGATTGTCGACAGGAAGATTACTGGATTTGCCCTCGTAATCGATCTGGTGAGATTGCCATTTTAACTGGTATACCGATATGTTGGAAAACCTATGCTCAAAACTGCTGGTAGAGCATCGGTGTGTAATGTGTGATGTGTGGATCTCAGAATGTGGTTCAAAAGCTATCAAAGATGGCGAGTATATTATCGGGTGGGTCACCCGTGATGGTGTGTATACAATACTGCAGCAAGTCCGCTCAATTTACTAGTCAAGGAAGCACGGCTACACCTATATTAGGGTGTGTCCAGATTGCAGCACGGTTGTATAAGGCTAGTGTGCAGTATTACCCACAGTGTATCACAAGGCGGTTGTGTTATTGCTGTCGCCAGATCGATTATGCGGTGCCGATCATAAACCTCTGAAAACATAATCATGCCGGCAGTTTTACCGATACTCCTTTACCACTACCGGTATTAATAAAACTGATGAAATGGTTGTGGTGTCAATATCAACATGTACGATACAACCACGTCTTTGCTTCAAAAACGTTTCCTATGGTGATAGCCTTCACGAAGTATACTCCAAGTCAACAACCGGTATCGTTACATGTACCAATACTTCTGAAAGGGAAGGCACTGTGTTTTCGTACAAGCATTCTCAAGGTAGGATACACTCTCAAAGAGCTTACGCAGTTGGATTTCCTTCGTAATCTCGCCCCGTAAACTTGTTGGCAGATTGTTGTGCAACCTACCGCAATACCCTCGATGTTCAGTGTTCGAAGGGGGGAAGATTTGTATGGGAACAAATGGCTGGTATGTACGGCAGCGGATTAGGCGTGTTGCATTACATTGCTTCATCATGGAGCCGTCACCGGAAACCTCCTCCCTAGCAACGACGCAGTCAGTTTCAGTTGAAATTAAAGCACCCTCCACATTGTGGAGTCCACAAGCTCTGACACCACAATTACGGTCTATATGGCCTGAAACTTTGCGGAAAGAAATTCGATTTCAGTCTCCAGACGCACCGCACGTTCCCATCATGTCTTCGAATATCAAGTTTAGCGAGCAACTATAGTCAAGGCTCCATGAGTCGGTCGCCCCAATTTGTATCGAATTTGCTGCGAGATTCTTTCGAGGTATGCGTGAACAACCTTCGAAGTGTAAGCTCTGTGATAGTCAAGCCGCTCCTTGTGGTACCGTCATAGTACCAGAGACTATCATTTCCATTCGGTGGAGTTGGATCTGCGGTAGCCCGAAGAACTGTGAATAGTATCGTAGCTACTGCACCAGTGTATCCACCCGCATACATTGCTCATGATGCATCTTTTGGATGCACTGGTCACCGGAAGGACAACGTTTCTTGCAATGACTCATTGCCAATGAGCACCGACAGAGGCCAGGAGAGAGACCTTGGTAGTGGTGGTTACAGCTCTAAACTGAGCGATCACACCCCAGAACATAAAGGTAAAAAACGGCATCAACCGTTCACTCTGGGAAAAAGCACTTTTCACCTCCTTACGGCTAGACCAGCCATGGAATTTAATGGCGGCGCTTTAGTGCTTTAAGCTACCCAGCTCTTCGCGTAAGATTTCCAAACTCTTCTCAAATTCGGCTTGGTAGCCACATTATCCAGTACATCAGCGAGCTTGGTTGGTACGGCACAACGCGTGCCGTGCTTGAGTATTGTACTTTTTAAAAGTAGTACATGTACAATAGTACCTATTTGAAGTACTGACGTAAGGTTCTATTGGGTGATAATCGTTTTGTTCCATGAAATGTTTCCACGTAGTGCAAACGAAGAGTTGTCAAGCAATCACGGGGTCAATGAATTTGACTGATCTGGACGCATCAAGGGGATCAAGATGCACCCTCTGTCCACGAAAGGGATATGTAATACATGTACCAGATTGAAGAACAAAATTTGTTCGTCAATATTTAATACGGAGCTGATGGCAAGCATCTTGTCGGAGCAGACTTCGTAGTCATTGTGGTAACTTATTCAATAGAACACTAGGGGACCGATGGCTTTGATACAGTGTATTACGTGCTGGTTGCCGTCATCATTGCAAATTCTTGCACATTACAGGAAACCATACGAATAAGCACGACAAACTTTTCGTAAACAAAACCAAACAAGCAATTTCTTTTTGCTGCACTAAAACCAACAATTCCCAGTGCAACTCAGTTCTTGCAGCATCGTTTCCATTTCACAACTGCAGCCGCATTTTCCGCAGAACTTAAATTCAGCAGGAGCACTCATGGAACTACTTGGACATTTCTAAGTAGTTTGATGGGCATAGGGCCTGGTTCCAATAATGGTTCGTAAACACAACTTCAACAAAATCGTTAATGGTTCGTGTATTCATCACTTTTCTTTGGCGTTGATTCATTGATATGGCCCATAAGCTTCAATATAAAATACCTTCATTGTTCGTAAACAACACTACAAAAACTCGACTCAGTAAAGGTTTCAACAACATCAATTTTGTTCGAGGTTGTTGCATTGACGTCACTACAGAAACTCGACTCAGTAAAGGTTTCAACAACATCAATTTTGTTTGAGGTTGATCCATTGATGTCATTTGGCTCACCGAAAGTGAACCGAGTACTGCTCACTTCCAGTTTGTCCTTGTACCTGCGAGCTCATTTCACGAATACTCCAACGATGGTTTCTGCAATTGCATTTTCCTCTGCTGTCACGTTACTTGCTTTTGCTCCTCATGCAAGTGCTCATGGTTTTCTCAACGATCCTGAGGCCTCGTTTAAAGAGGGGGTGTCCAAGACTGGATGGGTCATTAACATTGACAACTTCTGGGATATTGGATCGGGAGGTGACCAAGTCGGTAAATTCAAGACGATGGCGAAGGAAAAGGGAATGAGTGTGAAAGATGTACTGCTGGAGATGGCCAACGGAAAGAAGTGTGGCAACACACGCACGGACGTGGACCCAAAGCCTATACCTTCAGACGGAAAAGTCAAGTTTTTGGGTAATGGGGGTACCGGCTTCGGTCACCAAGGACCATGCGAAGTTTATCTTGATGACAAGATGGTGTTCCAAAGGGACAACTGCGAAGATGAGGTTCCAGGTGGCCCACCTGGATCAAACGAGCCGTCCGAGATGTCAGTGGATTTTTCGTCGTGCAAAGGGAAGTGTACGGTGGCGCTGTACTGGCTCGCCTTCCAAAACGAACAATGGCAGGCATACAGTACGTTGTTGTACAGTTCCAACCATCGACAACGAAAGTATTTTGCTAACTATTATGTTGACTACAGTTAACTGCGTTCCGGTGTCGGGAAATGGTGAATCAACGACCCAAACCGAAGGTTCGAAGACTGAGACTTCGTCCAAATCAGAGGACCAGCAAAAGAAAGCGGATGACAAGAAAATGGAGGGAGACGACCAGGAAAAGAAGCAAGAGGAGCGGTCTTCTATCGATGTGGGCTTCAGCAACCTGACTGAGAACGCCGGAACTGTGATGCCTGCTACTAACCTACAGCCATAGAGAATTGGTGAAATGATGTCATTCGTAGATGCCAGGGGACGTTCCTCAACCTCTCCAAACGAAGATACCCCACCAGCGACAAACCGATATGACTAGGACCTGCATTCACTCTTCTTCATTCTTTACTTCATACTAACCATCGAATAATTGTGCTTTTGACAAGACTTAACTTTGTCAACGTTCAACTTCGTGAAACTCTTGTCAGTGGCTAGCTGATTGTTAGTTACTTAAGTATTTTGTTGATTTTTGCGCTGACAGCAAATTTTTCGAGTGGCTTGGTCGCTGAAGTTGTCAAATATTTGCGTCACCCACTCAAATTGAGTTCGCTCTCGTCTGGTGCGTCATCCACCGCATCCGTTGAGGCTAGTGTGTGAACCCTGGCCTTGGGCATTTGGAAACACGTGGATAATTTGAAATTAGGAGAGTCGATAAAAAGAAAGTCGGTCAAAATTGTGTTAATGCAAGACTGAAGAACAACAAGTCCCAAGAGTGTGGCAACTGGCATATGGCAAACGTTGCATTCATTTCAGGAACTTATTCAATAGAGGCGATAGATATTTGCGAAATGCTAATTGGACGACAAGTTGACCGTAGTGAATACGATTCTAGTGATAGCAAAACGCCAAAATCGATTATTGGAATTACTGATCGAGTGTATCTACATGTTGCCTCTTCCGGCGTGGTACAAGGCTAGCAGAAAGGAGATCAACCATTGTTTTTGTAGAAATCGTGGAAATCGAGGGTAATTCGCACATTCTGGGTTGTCTTCCATCAACTGCTTGTGAAGTTTCTTGGGATCTACACCTCTCTTATTCACCCATTGTTTGAACTGTAATTGTTGCAATTCGCCTACAGCCGTCATAGTGTTTTTCTGATTCTCTTTACCGAGCATGCACGCCAAACCCAAGCCCCAAAGCGCTTCTCCAAGTATGAGATAGCAAAAAACTCATCCGGTTCCTTCTTAAGTTTGCCTAGCTAAGTCATGTATGAAGTATCAGGATCGCCTTTGTTTAGCGTTGTCACATTGGAACTCCAAGTATTTCACATCGAGCTCATGAAAATTGTTCCACCTTCATTTTGGAGTTTCACCAGTTTGAATACATCCTCCGCAGATTTCCCCTCAGCAATCCAAGTCTTCTGTAGCACCACTTCCAACTTCTTCGCTGTGGGTTTTGAATAACTGTATTTGCTTGCTGTGACGAACTTGTTTGCCAGTTCTCTATCGCTATTACGAATTCTCAGTTTTTTCATCAGTAATTCATCAGGGTTTTGCTTGAGAAGTTTCTCGTAGGCGACCCAAGCTCGTAGTGAAGTACTCTTTAAGAGCGAAAATCCGACCTCTTCTTGGAGCGAGAGAAACATAAAAACATCATTTGGGCTTTTGCCACTCCTCGCCCAAATGTGTAGTTGCTTCTCCGGCAGTTTCACAGCGAGTTCACTAGTTCTTGGGTCTTGGCTTTCCGCAAAAATCAGTTTAGCAACGTTTTGGTCACCGTAGCGGGTCAATAGTTTAGCGAGTACAGTAACATACGGACTCTCTGTGTCAACCTTGGTGACATATGAGATTCAAGTGTGAAATGCTGAGCTTTTCAATAAATTTCCAGTCTCCTCGTTCAGATTGAGAAGGTTGAAAATATCGTCACTGATTTTGCCACTGCGGAACCAGTGTTCTAGTTCCACCTGCTCTAACTTGGTGGCAGTACCAGAGTTAGTAACCCCACCATATTTTGTAGTGATCAACATCTTTGCCAGTATTTTGTCGCTCAAGTGTGTCTTCAATGTTGAAAATATTGCCTCGTCCGGATTGTTTGGAAATTTGTTGGCATATTTAACCCAAGAACTCGATAATGGACTCTTGAAAAGCATTTCTCCTGCTTCAGCAAACTGAAAATGTCATCAACGCTCTTTTCTTCTGTCAACCATTTAGTAAGTTGAGCGTCTTCCAACTTTTTAGCAGTGATCGTCGTACATGAGACTCGCTTCGCTTCATTTAACTATTTTACCAGAAACCTCGTCACCATAATATTTCGTGATCGATGTCACCATCGCTATCTCACCCTCTTCAACGTTCTTCTGGTATGCTTTGGTGACAGAGTGAAACCATTTTTGAAATTCCGCGCTTTAAAGATTTTTTGATTCAATGTTGCCAACGTTCAATTTTGTGAAAACCTTGTCAGTTGCTAACTGTTTGTTGGATGACATCTTGATTCTGGTGCTCGCAACAAACTTCTGAAACTTCTGGGTTGCCGAAGTAGTCAGACCTGTGAGTTTTGTGACGGAGGATACACCTAAGTTGAGCCCTCTCTCATCGGAGCTACCATCTTGATATGTTACCGTCAGGTTTTCAGCCTTCAAGCTTTTCTTGTCTTGGGATTCTCCCCGATCGATAGGTAGGGCCTGCTGCCAAGTGCGAGAGCTGAGAGCGGGAAAGTCGGTCGAAATTGCATTAATACCTCATTGAAGAAAAAATACTGTCAACAGTATGGCTAACTGCAGGTATCTTGTCGGAGTAAACTTCGCAGTCATTGTGGTAATTTATTCAATATAGCACTAGGGGGCCGATGGCAAATTGTGAAGTGCTCAAATTCTGAGGCCAGCTGCCTTTCATCGATACAGTGTATTACGTGCTGGTTGCCGTCATCTTTGCAAATTCTTGCACATTACAGGAAACCATACGAAAAAGCACGACAAACTTTTCGTATACGAAACCAAACTGAACAAGCATTTTCATTTTGCTCAACTAAAGCCAACAACTTCCAGTGCAACTCGGTTCTTGCAGCATCATTTCCATTTCACAACGGCGAGCCGCATTCCCCGCAGAACTTAAATTCAGCAGGAACACTCATAGAGCAACTTGGACATTCCTGTGTAGCTTGGTGGGTATCTTTCTCCCTCGCTGCAAACTTTCTAATTCATCAATCGCAGCCGAGAGGCCAGTTTGGCTTTCCCACTCAAAGCCCGTCATCCTCTGGACCAGTGTCCACTCATCGTCCTGCAATCCTTCTGGTCGGGGATACGTCTCTCCTGAAAAAACCATTTCCAGGATACTATCGTCGTCTTTTAGAGGATAAAGAAGTTCGTCCGAAAACGCCTCGATGGTACACATTCCAAACGAGAAAACATCGGAACGGTTTGCAGAAGATATCAATTTAAGCATGTTTTCATCATCATCGCGAGCCGACACCTTCGCGAAAACGCATCGTACGGGTTCTCTTTATACGCCTTGGTAATGTAAGAGATCCAAGTGTTGAATGTCGGATTTTTCAACAAATTTCCAGTCTCATCATTCAGACTGAGAAGTTTGAAAGCTTCTTCACTGGATTTACCACTGCTCAACCATTGCTCAAGTTCCGCTATTTCTAGTTTGATGGCAACACTGTATTTTGTGACGAGCGTTGGAACCAGTTTTGAAATTGGGGACTCTCGAAAAGATTCGCCTCAACTTTGCCAACCTCAAATTTCATGAATAGCTTGCCCGTTTGTAGCTGCTTGGAAGACATTTTCAGTTTGGTGTTCTCAACAAATTTCTCAAGTTTTTGTTTTCCCGTGTGGTGACTGACTGTGAAAGCTGATAATCAAGCTCAAAGATCAAAGTGCGAAACGAAGTGAAGGAGAAGTGCGGCGGGGTGACCAAGCGTGCCGTGTACGCAGCGCGTGGTGAACGCGTGGTGTACGCGTGCTGGTGTGCGTGTGCGCGTGCCACAACAGAATGAGGGAAGAGGACGACGCTGCGGGGACGAGCGTCGCTGTGCGTTGTGTTGCCTGATGTCCATCAGGCAACCTGCATGTTTGGGAGCTGCTGAAGACTGGCAGGTCCAATTGTGTGTA
The DNA here is from genome assembly GCA_002215365.1 of Phytophthora megakarya. NCBI lineage: Eukaryota > Oomycota > Peronosporomycetes > Peronosporales > Peronosporaceae > Phytophthora > Phytophthora megakarya. Next base: position 1,731 of record NBNE01000687.1, on the reverse strand, counting down.
ATGAAGGCTTTAGTGTCGGCAAATGTGCTATGATACGGCAGGATGAAGCTCTAGGGTACGTGAAGGGCTCATGAACAGGTGGGTAGTCCCAACAGCGAGCTGGTAGGTCCTGTAAAGCTTTCAGAATTCAATTTGCTTTCTCAACGAGAAGTGGCCTTACCATAAAGTTAACTTTGGCCCATCAAGGCCTACGAAGTTGGCGGTGTTCGAGTTTCAAGCAAGTGACTGGATCAACGTACAAGCTTCTGAGTGGAACTTCGTGCCAAGATGCCGACGTTCCGTGTAGACGATGACGGGGATGTGGAAATGTCCGTCCCGCAGCCGGTCTACGAGTTCGTGAGTGCCCCCGAGTTGACTGCCTGGGAGCAGGAGTCGCTCGTGAACTGGAGGCGCGAACGTGAGCGCTACGTTGAAAAAATTCAACAGAAGTGCAGAACATCGAATGGGCCGTTCGATGCGGCTGTGATGAGGGTCCGTGATACGGTGAAACCTAAGGTTCTCAAGCACTTGGCCCGGTACGTGTTACGCAAGCCAGTCGAAGACATCACGGACGCCGACATAATGGCGAAAGTTCGTGAACGGACAACTACATTGCAGAATGGCCACATTCCGGACGTTCAAGCGTTCTTTAAGGCAAATCTGCGGATGGACATGTCGGAGAAGGACATTGACGCTAGAGTGTTGAAATATTTCGTGGATTTTGATCAATTGGTCGAAGACAATGGATTTGAGTCCATGCTTGGTATTGGGTCGACGGCGGACAGTGGATATCGGGACCGGATGAAATAAAAAGAGATGCAAGCTGTTTACTGCGGGTCTCGCGCCTACGATGTTGAAAGTAGAAATCGAGCGTCTCGTATTGTTGCAGAACAAAGATGCCAGGACCGATGATGTTGCTTTGCATGACCTCATACTGCAGCGGGCGACTGCTCAACATCACTATCACCTGATGCAGTTGGAAGAGAAGCCGGATAAGCGGGTGGCTACGGCAGGCAACAAGAAACCCAATGGCACCAAGGCCAAGCCAAAGCCTTCTGGTGAGCCGTCAACTAAGCTAAGTGAGACGAAGACGGGACCGCGTGATGGATGCTGGATCTGTAAGGGTTCTCACTTTGCTCAACGTTGCCCAACTGCGACAGATGAGCAGAAAGCTGATGCTAAGCAGCGGCTTGAGGAGGCACGGGCGCGTAAGGTGAAGGCAGCACGCATTGCTAAGTAGTCTAGGTGTCGTCGCGTGGTGATTAATGAGGTCTTAGAGATCCCTATTCGACCCGACAGTGGTGCTGACTGCTGTTTCTTGCCTGAGGAATACGTGAAAGAGTTACAAGCTGTGGACACCAATGTTAAGACTCAAAAACTCGACCAACCCGTTCCTGTGGAGTTGGCTGGTGGCAAGATGGAGTATTGCCATTACAAGTGCACGGTTGACTTGCTGCTCGGCACGAAGGCTGGCCCTGTGCATGTTCGCCGTGTAAATTGTCTGGTATTACCAGGAACTGAAGAGGAGTTTCTTTTGGGTGATGATTTGTTGAAGTCACTTGAAATTGACGTGGATGGCATGATGGAGCAACTTGCGGCTGGCTCAGTGGAGCAGGATGATGGTGATGACTTGGATAACGAGCCTGAAGTTGGTCGAGATGAGACTGACTCTGTCGCTGAGACCCTGGAGACACTGGTGCAGGATGCAGAGGTAGGTGGCTTTCCAGTGAACTTGATGCCGTCTCTGCGCAC
>NBNE01000686.1:0-18382 GCA_002215365.1 Phytophthora megakarya | reverse complement strand
ATGAAATGCTTTGGCGAAGGGTCTGTTGACAACCCTTCGTCACACTATCCTAGATGGTCGGGAAGCGTTGTAACTTAAAGCCTAAGTTTTCGATAATGAAACACCGTGTTGGCTGCCGAGTAGCCAACTTAAAGTACGAACGTTGGCTTGAAGCATAGTTTGTACCCCGAGATATTTAGTACAGTGCCGCAAGTATGGATCTAGTCGATGGGCTGACAACAGTGCGTGGACTGATAATATGCACCTCGGATTACAGCATAAGTGTAACGGATATAACAGGATATCCGTTATTACAGTTTAAGACCATGTAGTTTAAGAGTAGTTTACGGGGTAACTGATTAAGAGGGTACAATTGATTATGAAGACACAGCATAACGCAGGACAGCCAGTAGTCTAGACTCTGCAGGTAAGAGCAAGCTAAAGTCAATTCACTTTTCAATTTACTATCTATTACAGTAAGTGATTGGTCACCTGAACGTTTAGATGTTTTTGTTCTCAAGTAGTTTTGGCAAATCTGTAATACTTTCAATCATTGAGAAAAAGTAGCACCCCTGCTCTCCGTAACGCTCCATAACATTGATTGTGTTTCATTTCGGCAAGTGCGAACTAAAATCGTGAATTTGCGGGAATTCTTGCTCATTCTAGGATTTTCAGTAATATTACTCGATAAAGTACTATAGTATCGAGACGAGATCGCAACTCCATTACTACTAATCAATTACTATTATACCGTGCTGTAGTAATATAAGTTTAAATCAGTAGTAGTACTAGTGAAGAATGATATTCCACAGATTACTGTTAACCCTGATTTGTTCAACAAATTGTGTTGTACACAAATCATATCTCCTTTATAACTTTATATGAAAAGACAATATGCATTCGTATTTTTGATATAATCCCAAAATGAATCCGATGGCGCATTTTTAACGTGAATTATATGAGACCGCGCAAAACATTTTCGGTGTTAACGCCAAACCCCGCAATCTCTGCTGTAATAATATTTGAAATTATGATTTTGTTTTGCGCGGTCTCATATATGCATTGGATATGAATCGGAATGTTGATGATACGAATACCGGATTACTTGATCCAAACGTCAACATTGGGACAGCGTAATCCCTGTATTTGCGTGATCATTTGGTCGACTGGGTGGTGGTATCGAAGGGTTAATAAAGTAGCTGCTATATGGCATCAGAGTTGTATCGTAGTCGTTGAATTTTACACGGGGAGAAACGAAGTACACGTTTAAGTTCTAATTGAATTGGTATCTCAAGTATTGGTTACATCGAGAATGGTGATGAAGACATATCCTAGCTTCATCTCCACAATGTCTTCGTACCTTCAACCCAGCAGGAGATTACGGTACATTCTACCATCATACATGTATCTTCATCAAAATATTGTGTGGCACCGGTGCTAGTAATGCTTCAAGGATATTGTTGTATCTGTTAAATTACATCGTAAGTTTACATGGTACATGTATTTACTATGCTACATCACGCAAGCAACCGATGCATGTTGTGCTCCGAAAACAGTCCGAAGTAGATAAGAAGAGGATGAAGATTGTCGAACTGGAAGATCCACCAACGTCGCACTGAAAACACGGTTCGCGTGATTTGTTTGTCGTGGAGAGGGACTTTACCAACAGCATTTGAGCTTTTGCTCTCTGAACGACACTCAAGTACCCCACACCCACCAGTTCAAGTTTGATGCAAGTTATCTCAGCATTTAGTTTGTGTCTCTCCATCCTGTCCTTGGTGGAAGGTAATGGATACATCGACTCAGACCAGCTAGCTGCACAGGCTGAGCGCAAACTCATCGTCGGTGGGGAGATCACCCCAGTTGGCTCCAAAACCTACACTACAGGTCTTCGAAGCACAATTGACAGCGACAACTTTTGTACAGCATCTCTCATTTCTCCTAGTTACGTGTTGGGTGCGGCGCACTGTGTAGAAGGCGATATCCGCTGGGTATCAATCGGCTCGCACTACCTCAACGGCACCCGAGACGGAGAGCAGATAAAAGTGATTTCGATGACAACCCACCCAAACTTTACCACTGATGCTGAAGGTCACATGATGTCGAACGATTTCGTGCTTTTAAAGCTTGAAAGGCCCAGCCAGTTTGAGCCCGTGCAGTTGGCTGTTGCTGACGGATCTGACATCAAAGCTGGCGAGTGGGCAACAGTCTCTGGATGGGGCAGAACTGATGAAAATGCGACCACGTCATACGAGCTCCAACACGTGAAACTGCAGCTGAAAACGAAAGAAGAATGCGTCAAGGCATTAAAAATCGACGATACCGTAACATGTGCTGGAGGACCGGGCAATAGCCCTTGCGCCGGCGACTCGGGTGGCCCACTTGTTAAATCATCGACCAAAGGAGACGACGTGCTGATTGGTCTTGTGAGCTGGGGTGACACGTGCGGCAGGGATGGAACACCGACAGCGTTTGCAATTGTGTCTCGCGTACGTGGTTGGATCGGATCGATCGTAGGTGAGTTGGCCTAAGAAACGACTTGAGCACGATCAAAGGGTACTACTACATGTAGTAAAGCATCAAACATCTGATCTAATGGAATACAGCAAGAAGATATACGTGGTGTATCGTGAAGTTCAACGATAAGGGTATATTCATAACCTGCACAAGTATCTGCAGCAGTATCTATCCATACCACACAATCACGAAGTTTTCATTACTGAGCTATGAAGAACGTTGGGTCACTGTTGGCTGTAGTTAGATATGCCCGATATGCTACCGGACGATGAATAACCTGTGAGTCCACTCGTGTTGGATCCATTCTTGATGGCCAACATCTTGGCGCGGGCGATGTCAAGCGCAGCCATACTCGTTACCTCGCTGATGCACCCCGTGCAGAAGGTCACTTTGCGTTGGGACATCTGCAAGTCCGGGTCCACAAAAGTCAACTTGCGGACGATCTTGCACGCGTGGCATACGAATCCGAAACACAATTTGCACGTGCTGTTGGACTTGCCAAAGTCCCCGAGACGACGTCCAGTGATCGAGGCTGAACATGTGACGCAGGTGCTTTTCTTGTTCGGAGCACCGCGAGTCTTGGACTCCTCATAACGCCGTTCGAGCATGTACGACAACTTGCGCATTTGTCCGCAGTACGTGTAGTCGAGACTTCCAAGGAACAAGGTCGCAACGACCGGTAGCATGAGTCTGCGAATCAAACTCCCTTCATCCACCGGATCAATGATACCCGTCGCATACATTTCCATGGTGTTGCTGTTGACTTGGCGCCAGTACGCGATAAAGGAGATGTTGCCACGAACACGGTTGGGAAGGGCGTGGGTTTGCGGGAAGTTGACCGAGTGCAGTAGGCTGTAGCCAAAACGTTCACCTTGTGCGTTCTTCACGATGCCGATGCCTTCAAGGTAGATGTAGTCTCGGTTCTTGATCAACCCGGTCGAGTTGAAGGGGATATCGAGCTCCATCCACTTGACGACGAGCGAGCGGAACGGGTCCTCTAGAGATCACGATGCCGATGCCTTCAAGGTAGATGTAGTCTCGGTTCTTGATCAATCCGGTCGAGTTGAAAGGGATATCGAGCTCCATCCACTTGACGACGAGCGAGCGGAACGGGTCATCTAGAGACGGCATCACCACACCGTCGAGTACGGCTGCAGCGCTGAAACTATCGGCGTACGAAGCTTTCATTCGCATGGTCTCCAGGTCTTCGCTGATGATGCCGAACATGAGATCGTCCAACTTCCCCTCCTTCGTGCCGACGCAGAGAATTGTTGGTAGACCGGCACCCGTGGCCTCGTCAGCGGTTGCAATGCCTACGCTTTCTGGTCTCTCGGAGTATATCTTGAGTCCTTTCTTCTCCTTCAGAGGTTTCCAGCGCCGTGGACTCACCTTTCTTCCCGAGTTCATGAACTTCATGCACAGCTCCAGGTTGGTCATGATGTACGCGTTGGCCAGATCTTCGAGCGAGGACCTGTCGGCCTCCGTTAGAGCGAGTTCCGGGAATGGATTGACGGTGTAGCGTTCCTTCATCTTGGGTAGATGTAGTAGCTTCCGCGATGAGGGTGCGTCGAGGTGTTCGGGGGTGATCGACCACAAGCAAAATGAAGAGTGCCAACTCGAAAGATCCCAATAGCCAATCGATCAATTACAAGGGTCAACAAGACAGCATAGTTCACGTTACTTATGCGAATTACAACCACAATGTGCTCGCCATCTGAGCTCGAGGCAATTGCTTCCGATAAGATGTCGACTTCTTTATGTAGTTTTTACAGAGGCACATGTACCGTAGGGCTAATTTTACGTGGGTAGGATCCGATGACAAGACCGACAGGCTGTCCGAAATCATTGTTCGTATTTGTTGCGAGGAGGACGCTGATATAAACTCAAGTTGTCTTATCCTGGATTATCCAAGGGTCCTAATGGTCCAATGCAATTGCCTCGAGCTCAGATGGTGGTTGTACTTCGCATAAGTAACGTGAAGTATTCTGTCTTGTTGATCCTTGTAATTGATCAATTGAGCGGTTCTGGAATCTTTTTCGGTTGTCACTCCACTTTTTGCTTTTCCTGCATTTTATCCCGACGTGATTTCATCAGCAAAGTAAAGTCTTAAACGTGTGTGTAGAGAGCTCTGCCGTGACGGGTATAAATGCACTTTAGACCTGTAGTGTAAGTGCAACGATTGCAAATATATGTACAACGAATCCGACTCTAGACGAAAACATAATCCAATGTACTTGTATACGTTTACTGTAAACTATCATGCAGTTTATGCTAGTCGGATCCAAAGTGATGGTGCTGAAATGAACTTTGCGTCTCGCGCAAGTACCAGCTACTCCATTCTTCGTTTGCGTCAAGTAAGATGAACCAGATTTCCACCTTCGTTTTTGCGTTTGCTACATTGGCAGCAACACTTTCAGCACAAGATGAATCGAACTACCACGCCATTCCGACCATCTACCTCGGTCCATGGAATAATATCTCCAGCGATGCCATCACAACGTCTCTGAAAGACACAGACGTTGAATCAAGTTCGAGTAACGTCACTCCGAATAATGCAACAGGCTATGCTACCCAAACATCCCCACGTATTGTGCCTGAAGGCACAAAGACCTATGTTGCTGGTCTGCGAACTACCGCTGAAGGCAACAATTTCTGCAGCGCTACTCTCATCTCGCCCACTCACCTTCTTACTGGGACGTATTGCATACCCAATGGCATTCGCTGGGCTTCAATTGGTTCGCACTACGTCAACGGTACTCAGGATGGCGAACAAATCAAGGTCGTCGCGATTCTCAGTCACCCGAAAAGCTCAAACGCAAATTTCTCCGACGAATTTGCTGTCCTTGTGCTACAGAAGCCAAGTAAGTTTAAACCTGCAGTGTTGGCTGCGTCCGACGATTCCGACGTGAAAGATGGCGAATGGGCCGTAAAACTTGGCTGGGATGACACGGGTGGTAAAGGGACAATGGCGTACGAACTAACACGTGCAGACGTGCAATTAATGAGCAACGCGAATTGCTTAAACGAAACGACACTTGGCTGGGATGACACGGGTGGTAAAGGGACAATGGCGTACGAACTGACACGTGCAGACGTGCAAGTAATGAGCAACGCGAATTGCTTAAACGAAACGACGGTGGATGACTCTATGATGTGTACACGCGGTTTAACGAACACGGAGTCGTGCACGGGGGACTACGGGGGTCCACTTGTTGTGGAGAAACCAAACGGCGACGTCGTTGTTGGTGTGGTAAGTTGGGGTCCCAATTGTTTCATGATTGGATATCCTAGTATTTACTCGCGTGTTTCAAGCGCTCGCTCATGGATTGAATCTGTCGCTGGTGGAGTGTGCTTCCATTGAGTCAGAGAAGGTATTTCAAGGTTCATAAAATTCCTGTCAAAGTTCTTTCAAGAGTAGTGTTGTCATTAACGTGATTAATTCTACCGAGTAAAACTAGTCAACCAACGATTTCCGTTAAGACAGTTCTACCATTATGAAGCGAGTAGAGCTTCGTTGTTGTGGAGTACCACCGTTGTAACATCATTGTGTTATTCGGGAAGGAATCTCGAAGAGATTTTCTTACTGACCGTTGATGACTGAGTTGATCCACGCGAGCCCACTCGAAACACGCGAGTAAACGCATTAACGTGATTAATTCTACCGAGTAAAACTAGTCAACCAACGATTTTCGTTAAGACAGTTCTACCATTATCAAGCGAGTAGAGCTTCGTTGTTGTGGAGTACCACCGCTGTAACATCATTGTGTTATTCCGGAAGGAATCTCGCCGAGATTTTCTTACTGACCGTTAATGACTGAGTTGATCCACGCGAGCCCACTCGAAACACGCGAGTAAACAGCCGGGTAACCTTCTTGGCCACAGCCACGACCCCAGTTGGACAACCCGATCAAAATGTCGTCGGCATCTCCTTTCGCCTTCTCCTTGATCAACGGGCCTCCCATGTCGGTAGAACAAGAGTCTTTGCCCGCAACACCGCCGGCGCACACCATCGTGTCGTCCACTGCAAAAAGTGGGGCACACTCTTGGTTGTCCCAAACTTCCAAGCCTACACTACGCAACTCGTAGGAATCGGTTCCATTGGGCCACGAAGTTTCACCCCAGCCCATAGCCTTCGACCACATACCCGGAACAATGTCCGAGTTGTCGGCGGCAGGAAGCTTCACAGGTGTGAATTTGCTCGGTTTCTCCAGCTTCAACAGGGCAAAGTCAAACGAAGCACTGGTGTGGTTGTAGTTGGTGTGGTTTTGCGACGTCATGACCTTAATCTGCTCGCCATCCAGAGTGCCATTGATGTAGTGTGTTCCCACGGATACGTATCCAATCTCATCGAAAGCGGTGCATACAGCCGTCGTGAGTACGTACGAAGGCGTGATGAGCACACCACCGCAGAACGAGTTGCCATCGGCGGTTGATCGGATACCGGTCGTGTACGTCTTCGCACCGCTTGGGACAATCTCTCCACCAAGAATGAGAACTCGTTCGACGTGGGCATTGTCGACGCTGGCGGATACAGATCCGAGCGCGATCGAAGTTGCGACGATGGAAGCGATCTTCATGGTGAAGTTGTCGTGGGGCGGCGAGTAAATGCAGTGCGCAGTGGTCGGCAAAACCGGGAATGAAGTAGCCTCCAGAGTGGAGTCCACTGCCGCGCAAGTTTGTTTAAGTGATTGTGGGACGCCATTGTTCACGAGCCGGTGAACAACTTGTGTCTGTCCGATTTGACAATATGTGGGAGGAAGAAAACACCATCATACCGTCAACTTTGAGCTGGCCAGATTGTGCTACCGTATACGAAGTATTTACAGGAAAACTAATGATTCGACATGAACGTACAATGTAGCGTACTTGTACTCCTTAACACTGACATGTTAGTTGCTATATATGCTAGCTAACTGCTTGTTAGTGTCCAGTATTTCGGACAAACAGGTTAGTAGCACTTAAAGTCAAGATAAAAACCAACGTGGGAAATTTTCTTAGCGCTCCATAACACACACAAATCTCTCGCCCAAATGTGCTTTTGATAAATACTTCTAAATACCTACCGTATCGTCACTCATATTCTGACTTATCACGTGAGAGTTTAGTTTTCTGTAGGTCAGGGAAACTTGTAGTCTCGATGGTTTTTGTTTTTCGATGTTTGCTTCGCTGAAAACCCCGTTGTTGGTTACATTATTCGATGCAATCTATGTACTTAAGTATTGCTAGCAATCGTATTCTACTTGAATGGAACGAAACATCTACAAACTCATTTCAAGTCTACGTTATATTTTTTAGAGTTGGACAGTTGTTGCAACTATGTGATGCCAATACAGCAATTGGCACCTAGGCCTTCGTGGCGGAGTTGATAAACTCAAGAGCATACGACACACGCGAATACATGGAAGGAACGCCGTCGCTGCCACAGCCAGATCCCCAGCTCGAGAGACCAATGAGGACGTCGTCGGCATCACCCTGACCCTTCTCCTTGACCAACGGGCCACCGGTGTCACCAATGCACGAGTCCCGACCAGCAGTGCCACCAGCGCACACCGTCGAGTTGTCGATAACGAACAACCGTGCGCAGTCCTCGTTGTTCCACACCTCCACGCCAACATCCTGGAGCGTGGTGGAAAACGTGCCGTTAGGGTAGGTAGTGTGACCCCAGCCCATGACCTTGGTCCACATGCCCGCAATAATGTCCGAGTCATCGGCCTTGGGAAGGTTGATGGGGGTGAACTTGCTGGGCTTCTCCAGTGTCAGCACAGCGAAATCGTTGTACGCATCGGTGGAGTTGTACTCCGTGTGGTTCTGTGCCTTGATGACCTTCATGTACTCGCCGTCCTTCGTGCCGTTGAGGTAGTGCGTACCAACAGCGACGAAGTTAAGTGGCTCGAAACCCGTGCACGTAGCTGTAGTGAGCACGTGGTTGGGAGTGATAAGAGCTCCACCGCAGAAAGTGTTGCCGTCAGCGGTAGTACGGAGTCCGACCGAGTACGCCTTGGTGCCGATGGGGACTTCACCTCCACCGAGGATAAGCTTGCGTTCGACATGTTCAGCGGAAGCGAAAGCTCCAAGAGCAACAGATGCAGCAGCGAGCGTGGAAATAGCCTTCATTGTTCGTATGTGGCTTGGCGGTGCGTGGAATGCAGTGTGCAGTTAGCGGCAGAACCCGAAATGGTTTTACAGGCTGCCATACCGCTGCTGCTCAATAGGTTGTCGCTCTTTCTACGACGAATTAACGCATGCGTTGAAGCTTACCTAAGCGCTGTGATGAAGGATGAGTTGGGTCCTGCATCGACCCGATTTGAAAACGTGTGGGGAGGAGTTGAACCCTACTCGAATGTTGTTGTCGCCAAAGGATAATCCATATGCAATCGCACAACGGAGCTAATCCACAGATTACTCGAAAGCCGAATCTGCCCGAGAAGAATTCCTGGCTCACAACAGGAATACAGTATTAATATGTGTACGCGATTAAATGTTACGCTACCAATACTTGATCGATGGCGGCTGTTATATAATAGGAGATATTTCTCCTTTATGGGATCATCCCATGCGCCTCCAGCGCACGTTTTACTCTTTAACATAGCGACCACGAGCAGATCGCGTCGGAGGGTAAACACAAAACAACATGACGCATCAATATGCACGGTACTTCACAAGGCTCGAAGCTTTGAACCTTGTGCTCGCCGTATCGACGGACTGGAAGGCCTCAAACTGTGTTGACGAACCCAACTGCCTCATCACGCGGCTTTCGCTGTTCGGGAAGGACACTCAAGCGCGACAACACGAACAAAGCACCGGTTTGACATATGGGATTCAGTGAAGCGATGCAGTTCAAACAACGAAACCTGGGGTGTTCGATGGAGGCCAGCTTGTACGCCATCTTTGGTGGAGAGTAATCCAAACACATTCGTGCCTGACCATATGACGTTTAGCGTTTGGTCGTGGAGGCATGGTACTGGACCTATAATACAAGTTAAATTAACAATTAATCCATGGCCGCACCGATTGCTGCAACCTCGAGTGCAGTGTTATCTCTACTGTTTTCGGGTTATCATACATATTTGTATTACGTGAAAATATCTTGTCGGTAGATAACCCTGAACATGGAAATGTTTTGCTGGCCCCAAAGGTTCGCATGTAATGTCACGTTGTATTAGTATGTTGAGTTTGTTCTGAACTCGTTAGTCTTCTGAGTCATAGCTCAAAAACACTTGTGGCGGTGATGCTTTTGAGTCGAGCTCATGGCACTACCATAGAGCGAGACAGTCAGCACATTCGACCCGTAGTTTTCATCCGCCATACGCTAATGCTGTGCTTTACACGATAAAGTTATGTATTTTAGTTTTACGTACTCTTGCTTCGATTCAAAGATGTTATGATGACCGCTCAAACATTGGCGTTATGCTTTCATACACGCATCTACTGAGCCTGCTTCTCACCCCCTCCCTCTCTTCGGACGACATTCAGCTAAAAAATACTTTGGATAAACGTAATTTACCGACAATGTTGTCTGTGGTGGCCACAGGTAACATTCGCGTCTCTTCTATAATATCCTATCAGGTTATAACGTTTACTTAGCAATAAATGTAATTAAATAATCAAGTTCCTTTTTGATATTACCGAAAATGAAAGGTATTCAGTATTGAGCGAAAATATCCTACGTATTGGGCTCGAACTTTTGATCAGTTCTTATATAACAGGTCCATTGAATTTTGAAGGGTTTTAATACTAGTTTTACCGAGAGTTGTTAGTTTGGGTTGACAATATAAGAAAAAAAGGTTAATTTGGGTTTGAGTGACTCCGAACTTTAACTCCAGCTTCTTCAATCGCGTACCAGTTTCAAGCTCAGATCAACAAAAGCGCCATGCAAATGTATTTACAACCGATATGGAGTTCGTTTTGAAGTCGGTGTTCGACAACCACGTGAGTTTGAGTACAAGTACTCACCATCTCCATAGCCAATTCGACTCTACCTCTTATTTTCGGTATTATTTCCGGATAACCGTTTATTGGACAGAAAACAATGAGGTCAAGCGGGAGCACTTCACCCCTTCCGTCTACACAAGGCGAGGGTGTCGGTAGTATCAACATCCTCGACCTTCTGCCCAATTCCGACTCGTTCGTCATCCCCAGACGTCCCGTTCCGAAGCCAACAAGACTAGAAAAACCCTCTCGCACCAAGTCTCCCCCACAACAAAAACCATGGAGAAGTAAACATAAAGTCCTACCACGAAAGGAATACACACCCAATGCCAATCTCCCTCCAGTCGAACCGGTTAGAACACTGTCCGCCAAAGCGCTGAAGAAGCAGAAGAAACGGCAGAAACGACTCCAGGAAATGGCGGAAATCGACAGGAACCCACCACCACCACGACACGCGCACAGACGACGAGCAGCAGTTCAAGCGCAAAAAGACTGGAGAGATGAACGACAATATACGGACAACCGAGTGCAGCAGAGGCTCAAAGAGCAGGAAACGTCTCGAGCACGAACCATTCAAGCTGCCAGAAAGGCAAACAAACACTCGAGACACGACCGTAGGTAGCTACAAGTTGTATCATACAACAGAACAGTTCCTATCCAATATCAAGATGGCCCCTTCAAGGATATTTTAAAGCCTACTTTGTCTAGAGTAAGAAATATCTCACCCCGTCTTTCATCGAACGGAGGTCGTATTCCCTACCCTTACTGCGCGGATCAGAAATCTATTACTACGTGTAGGATCTACATTGTGTAGACAAGTTAAGAAGTTCACAGAAGCTTTCTTCTCATGTATACCAAATAGGTATCAATACAAGTATTTTAATCTTGAACACCAAGAAAATCCACAAGTTTCCTTATCCATCTGATGAAATGTTCAGGAACACATGTCAAGTATGCACCCTTAATTGTACGTGTCCTTCAGCTAGTGTAGCTGTCTCAGCTCCCTTCGTTCACTGCTGGATTGGGTCAGCATAACTCGAGTTATCCGTCCGAACTTGTGCTCACTTGACAGACATAGCTTACCATTTCGGATTTTGCCATCTACTACCCATCGCATTCCTATCACCTCCAAACCAAACGAACTACAATGAAGGTTTTCTCCACGATTGCTGCAACTTCATTTGTCATCGGAGCCGTCGCTGCCAACTCCGAGCACACCGAACGCCAACTTGTCCTCGGAGGAGAGATCGTTCCGGCCGGCACCAAGACGTACGTCGCTGGCATTCGTTCCACCGCCGACGGTGACACGTACTGCGGTGGTTCCTTGATCTCGCCCACTCACGTGCTTACCACGACGCTATGCACGGGCCAGCAGGCACCGAATTTCGTATCAGTGGGTACGCACTACCTCAACGGCAAGCAGGATGGCGAGCAGATCAAGGTCGTGAAGGCCCAGAACCACACTCACTTCAACGAAACCGGCCTTGCTTACGACTTCGCACTGCTTACCCTGGAGAGACCCAGTAAGTTCACGCCCGTCAAGCTTCCGAAGGTGGATGACACTGATATTGAGCCTGGAATGTGGTCCAAGGCTATGGGATGGGGGTGGACAAACTACCCCAACGGCAAAATGTCTAACGAGATGAAGGGTGTGGGTCTTCAAGTGTGGGATAACAATGAGTGCTCGGAAGTGTACGTGGTCGACGACTCCAGCGTGTGTGCTGGTGGTGTCGCCGGTAAGGACACCTGCGTGGCTGACGCTGGTGGTCCACTCATCAAGGAAAACGGTGACGGAGACCAGGATGATGTTCTAATCGGCCTGACGAGCTGGGGCAATAGCTGCGGTGATGAAGGATTTCCCGCGTTATATTCTCGCGTGTCGACTGCAGTTGTGTGGATAAACTCCATCATTTCGAGCTCCACACGGCCCCAGCAATAAGCGTACAGTTATTGAACGGGTGAGAACGTATCTCAGCTCGTAGTTCGCCGTATTAATACTAATACACCCCCTGGGTAGTTTTTTGTGACCATCTATGACCAACCCGTGAAAGAAAAACAATCGTCTTTATTTTAATATAGTACTGTACCGTAGTACTCAATGCTACATCGTTTACATGGGAAATGACCGAAAACGTATGCAATTCAAACTTAAATGCTAAACGTGTATGAACTGGCTATTCCTAACCCGTACCGACTTCTTCGGTATCTCTGCATACACCTGCACACACCTTTGGACACTAAAACTTTAGCTAGAGAATTTCAGTTGCCGATCTTGCGCCGTTTACATGTCAGCTTGTTGTGGCCTTGTTCACCGCAACGATATCTACTAGCATATCCCTCCTCACCAATGCTTCGGAATCGTTTTGTCTTAAGGCGGCCACGCTTGGCTTTGCTACATTTCCTGAATAAAACTCATCGTATCAACAAGATCCGCTGGCGCCATTTCCGACGCGGTATCGGACCAATTTGCATCTCCAGCGCTTTCATCTTTATCTAGCACTGTCGTTGTCACTGTCGCCGCTTCACTACCCCCCACGAATTGGCGTAAGCAATTGCAAACAATGTCTTTCCATACCGGTAAAGCAGAGCAAAGCTCTGGACTTGACAGACTCGAGAGATACTCCATCACCAGTTCGAATACTGCTTTAGCGTAGCAATATTTCTCCTCCGCTTATAGTATAACCACATTTGCACGTTCACGATGCCGAATCTTCACGTAGATAACTCGAGGGATGGCGCGGGGAAGGATGTCATTCTTTTTTGGTCCGGTCTGTGCCGTTCCATGGCCTTCTTGGTCATTTGTTTCTTCTGTGGCAACAGAAGAAGCAACACTGTTTTCTGTTTCTTTTTCTGTTGCTTTTGGTTGCGTTAATCCATCATGAGAGAAAGCCTCACTGGCTCCTTTCATCGAGGTTTGAACGGCTTGGAGCGACTTTACACCAGCTTGAAAAACGTTCTCCATCTCTGACATTTCCATCATGTCTAAACGCTGAAGAATTGTCAATTCAGGAAGATACGCGAACCGATGGACACGCCCTGCGATATGCATCAGGCGCTGACATGGGAGATGGTCGCTGAGGTAGAATAGCCAGGTGAACGTCCTGGAGAGGTTGTTGCAGTGATATGTGTGTCCCTTTGTAGATAATTCCCACTCGCCAGAGCTCCCATGTTTGTGGCACACAGCATCCTTCAAATTCACCATATAGGAGTACCATTGAGGACGCACGTCGACATATAACTTGTCGCTTAAGTGTTTCGTCACTAGTGTTAGGAAATCAGGAACTTGGCGAGGTTATCGGGAAGTCGCCGAATGCTTTCGAATTGACAAAAACAAATGGTGGATAATTGTTGCTTGGCGCGAAAACAGCCCGCTAGTAGTCGCATCAAGACGAGGGTTCTTACCGAGGAGACGTTTCAGCTAGTTCCAGTTGGACTCAATCCGGTTGGTGGTGGTGTTGCCTGCTAAAAAAACTTCCCCGGAGGTAGATTGCCCTCATCGAGTCGCAGGTTTTCCAATTCGCCGAGAAATATTCGAGTACATTAGGAGAAACATCCTTGCAGTATTTAGTACAAGCAGAATGTTCCGAATCAAACGATCGTTGGGTTTTGCTAGAACTCCAAGACCATATATACAAGATTCACAGTCAGCAACATTCAGTGCAACAATTTATGCAACACGCGAACAATAATTTGAGCAACAGATGACACAACATACTGTATGATCCGACAACTCCGTACCAGTAGATAAGAGCATCTGTACCGGTATTGAAAAGGCAGTAAGTGATTAGCCGAATTGAATAACTTGTTACGACAAAAATGGACACAAAACGGAACTAATATTATTAACAGTACATTCACCTTACCGGTTGTCGTGATAAGAATAGTAAATACGTTACAGTTTTAAAAACTTAGCTAGTGCTTGCATTCTCAGAAGTTTCATGGGAGGGAACGGCACTCAAGCCACGGTCGTAGCAGATTTTTTCGCCTGTGCTAGACGTCGCAATCGTCGTCGACGTACAAAACTACGCCAGAATCCCCGTCGTCTTCGACGACCGAATCTGAAACGAGATTTGGAATCCGAATACAATCGCTTTACGAAGATGTATCTTTGCAATCGACCTGTCTACACGGATGAACAGTTTAGGCGTCGATTTCGTATGAACAAGGCTCTCTTTCTAAAACTGGTACATGAAATAGGACAGTACGATGCGTACCTTACGTGGAAATCAGGACGAATCGAGCTCGACCAGCAACTTTGCAGCGCTCGAGCCTTACGCTCCGTTGCCCCAGGTGACGCGATCTCACAGTATATGGCGTGGATACGGGTCCAATGATCCTTGCTGCCTTGATCAGTACCCGTACTGGAGTCTTCAGAAATATTGATGTACGCCGAACACAACCACACATCTTCATCTTCCGTCCAAGCAGTAGCGTTAGGCATCTTATCAAAACTTACATCAATTTAGCACAACTTTCAGCGTTAAAACGGTTGTATTGCATCAATCTGCTCCATATCGTCTTACCGTAAGCGCTAGCACCTTTGACAAGCAGAGACTTTGATTTTGCGACGTACTCTCTGATATTTTTGCGACGATGTGCTACTTTACAACAACACACGGTTAGGATTCAAGTTTATATATTTTCTTCTTCATCAAGTTGTTACCGGAAGAGAGTAGGTTGGCCGTTTGGCCGCTACCCGTCGTAAGCTGGGCCTTATTGGTTGCGGTGGGGTGTAATACTCGTGAAGACCCTCTGCACGCGTGTCGTTGTGTGATAGAGTTGATGCGAGACGCGATTTCCGCGCGATACGTCAGGAGAGGTAGCTATTCCCTACGCGGAAGGCATTTGGTTGAGCTAGTGAATACAAAGGGTCTATTCACTTTGATCCACTCGCAGGACAACAACAGCTGATATTTTGTTACTTCACGGCTACTTTTTTATCCTATCACTTCACCGGTATTGTTTGCAAAACGATCGTAGTGAAAAAGAACGTGTATTTTTTGCCCTTTTCACTACCGGTACAGATGCTCTAAGCTTTCCAAAGGCCTCCTCCACCCGGTCACGCTGCCCAATTGTCAGGTTAAACTTTGCTCGATGACACGCCTTCCTACAATACGTGATCGCGTGAAACTGGCATAGACTCACTTTGGCGGCAGGGAAAACTTTTTCAAGTACTCGCCATTCCACGAAATCTTTGTCGATGACAACCGTTTCAATCTACCCCCACGATGGGGTTTTCACTTTGAAGAAGCGGATTATTCTCTCCATCGTCTCCGCCTTCTGGTCCAAAGCAAGAAAATCGATCACGGGAAAACCACGTCCTGTTGCAGACGTCACTACAAGACTTCCTACAATATTATCAGGTTTTAGTGAGACAAGAGATGCAGCAAAACTAATACAAAATAAGATGAGCGCACCCAAATGATACCCTAGATTGTTCGTGCCGTGCGTCCAATCCATCATCAGCGTATCCCCCCACTGACGAAAACATTTCGTCTGAATATTTGTCTGCATAGCGATGACACACGTAATGCCATTCTGGTCTTGGGCCAAAAAGAACATCATTGCCATCTTCCTCGGCAAAAGCACCTATGAGCGCTTTAATCCGCTCAAGTGTTGACACTCCGAGCAGGTCGCGAAGAATATTTCTTGTTTGCCGGGGTGTTATCGTCATATCTGAATACAAAATGACGATACGAGAAATATGAAATCCACATTCAAACAACATAATAGAGCAGCATATACGGTAAAATAAAGAGCGCCCTAGCGCTTGCGTGACTCGGAAAGCATCAATTCGCCCACCAAGCTCATCTGACAGATATCTGAAGACATTAGCTGTGCTGGTCTGCACGTGTTTCAGCAGTCCAAGCTTTTTGCGCACTTTGGGCAGAAGTTTCTGCGATCTCCCTCTGCTGTACGAGTTGAAGATTAGCTTGGTCGTGCTGTGGTTGTGGGTTGAGATCTACAATTAATCATAGTTAGATAAGCGCGTAACTGCAATACACGTATATTATTACCTCAGTCTCTTCACCGCTTGCACCATCCACTGACCGACACCTACTTCAACAACATGATCACAGCGAACCAAGAAGCTCGCTTGACACTCCGTGTAACGGCAATCGTGGCTACGTCGTCCTTGGCCACGTGAAGCCTGAAATGCAGCATGTGTACAATACATACGCTTTCACTTATGCGTAAATGCAGCTGGAACTCTTTGCACGCCGGGTCGACTACAAAAAATACAAGTATACGAAAACAACATAGACAGCAACATTAGTATTGAAACAACACAAGGGAACGCATTTGCCTCACCTGTTGTAATGGTTCGCAGTCTCTGAGCTCTGGATCCGAAAGCACAAGTAGTACTTGCGCTCATATGCCTTCAACACTTCGTGGAACTCGGCCCACGTTTGAAATACTATTTGGGGCAACCCGGACTTCGGGTTGTGGATAGGTATGTGCTGGCTGGTTATTTTCTGCCGCGTCTCGGCATTCTTTGAGGGGCGACGCCATAGGTGGTGCTCGTCATCGTCAGGCTGCGCGCTCAGCGTGACTCGAGCGTTTATGGTTGGGCGGTTAGGATCTTTTTCAGCACCTACATTCGGTGTATAAATGTCAGAAATAACACCCAAATAAAACAACCCTATCTTAGCTTTATCTTCTTCGGGCACTAACGTGCTCCGAGTGTCACCCGAGATGCCATTCAAAGTGTTGCTCGAAGCGTTGTTCCGAGTGTCACCCGAAACGTTGCTTGGAGTGTTCATTCGGGTTGCATCCTTGTCGACTTCGCCGGGAGGCGCGATCTCGTTGTCATCCCCGTCGTCCTAGTCGTCGCCAGGATCGTAGTCATCGTCGTCGTCACAAATAAATACTTTTGCAGCAAGGATATAGTCTACTTGCGCGAGCTCGCGCAGCGTATCTGCTCTCGTAGCGACTACGCAGCAACATGTTAGTCTTGTAACACTACTAGAAATAAAAAGCTTACCACCACTTTGCGGCATAACCGACGTCATCAAACCCTTGGCCTTCACGCCGTTGCCGGCCGTGTCAGTAGCTGTGGCCGTCGAGCTCTTGGCCTTGGAGCTTTTGGCCGTCGCGTCCGTGGTCGTCGTGTCCGTCGCCTACACGGCCGTGGACGTCGTCTTCACGCCTTTGGTCGCAGCTTCCTTGCGCTTGGACTTCGTGGCGGCCGCCTTAGCCCCGGCTGCCTTGCGCGTGGCCGCATTGCTCGCAGCCGTCTTGGTTCCTGTCTTCGCCATCCGTTCCAGAATTCGAAATGCAAATGGGGGAGGGTGGTTTGTACTTAGTATTGTAGAAAGATTCAGATGATCTCGTGCGAACTTTCAAATTTCAGATTATAATTTCGCCGTAAGAAAAAAACGTGAATAAATTACCAAACAACACAAGCTCGATTATGGTGCTTAAAACCTTTTGTCGTACGATTGTAAATATGTTGAACTAACGACTCCCACCTCGAACACTTTCCAGTTGTATAAAGCGAGATTTTGGAACATAATTATCAGATCAAGTTGATGCAGAAAATCAGAGAATCACCCTGTCGCAAGGATTAAGCCGGGGTCAAATTTGATCGGACGCTACTCCATTAGAAGTTAAAGGGCGATTTTAATCAGACCGGTGGGGCGACTTTGGGGTAAATATGCTGTTTGACCCTCACCAGTGGAGATGCTCTAACAGACTGGTCGAAGTATGATGCAGTAGTATGACGTAGTCCAGTTGTGGCCCGTCAACCCTTGGCGATAGTATCCTAGACTCTACCGCCGGGTTGTAACCAGACGCCGGCGCTGCTATCCTACGTAAGAGATATCTTGTATATTGCAAGCTGAATAGACAAGACTCTGTCTAAGATGTTGAGATTGCAGTGCTGGTCAAACGCTTGCGATAAGCGTTGAGGAAACCAATCTGAGTAGTAGTGAGTTGCGTACATGTTAGACGATAT
>NBNE01000685.1:0-18413 GCA_002215365.1 Phytophthora megakarya | reverse complement strand
CAGTCACTGACACGTCGTTTAGAATTAACGTTTGTGCCAGCTCCCTGCTACTTTTGGTCATCCAAAAGTCAACATATATCAACTCGGTGGATCACTTAGTGCCAAAGTCAAACGTACCGATAGGGATTCCACAAGGTCACACGCCAGCTCCCCGATAGTGTGTTCAGTTGTCTATCTGAATCACACCGTTGGAGAGTTCTGACCCCCAAAAACACCTCTTTGGTTGTTTACCCTCCCTGGGCATCGTACTATACACTTGAGCGGTTCAGGCGTTCACCCGCCTCGCGTCAAATCACTCACCTTTGCGGGGAAGTATGTGTTATTGGTAGAAACTCACCCGAACGTGAGCATTCTATCGTTTCCTACACGACAACTGGTGCCGTGACCCGGGATTGGAATAATCTTCTGTGTGATTCGGTTGTATTCATGTTAGACCCCTAACGCCATTTCGAGAGAGAAGACAAGAAGAGAAAAAGCCAATATGGCAAAAGGATACAAGTCAGCGGTACCAGCAACGCCGATGAAGTCGGGCGGAATGCGCTCCGAGGCTTCGGGGTGCTCAAGGAGCTCGTATTCGACGCCAACGACTTCTCGTATGACGCCGATTACCGAACGCTCTGTGAGCTTCGACGATTCGGTTGACTACTCTGACGCCAAGGAAAACGTCGAAGACGACTATCTGAAATAGAAGGCGCTTGTGTTAGAGTTTTCAGAAGGGGTAGGTCACAGCGCAGGGGTGAAGGCGCTCGTGCACAACCTCGCCGAAGAATTGGAGGAAGTGGCCGGTCCAGCCATGGACTCTGATGATGATGGGTTCGACGGAGCGAAACCATCGACGCGACTGGGAAGGCAACTTGTCAGTCGACCGGTTTCCGACCTCCAATCAACGAAGACACGCCGGGAGCCACCAAGGTTATTGGCAGGACCTTGGAATTGATGATGACGAAGAACAGCTGGATGCAAATGTTCGGACAAACTCTAGATCGACAAGCAGTGTGGATGAAGCTTGGAGGCGAGTTGGTCGTGCCAACCGACTCAACGATCACTCGTCAAATAGCTCAAGATACGGTCATGCTACTGAGAGCTATGGGGTGCGAGTCTCAGAGGTTTCACTAGGACGCCGCACTCGACGACTGGGCAGGTGACGCAGGGAATACAGCGGACGTTTTTCAGACAGGGATCGCGGACGATCTAGGCTCTCATCGAGATCCGCGGTGACCGCCAAGCCGGCCATGAGAGAAATTCGAGGCTTTTCTTCAAGATCTGGATCTTGATTCTGAGAGCTATGGGGTGCGAGTCTCAGAGGTTTCACTAGGACGCCGCACTCGACGACTATGGCTCAGCCTAACGAGGCAAGGTACACGCAGTGAACGAGCAAAGGCAAGGAGCAGTGACGGTAATGGACAAGCGGCACGCGGTGGCACGTGGCGACAGCGTAGACTGGCCGGTGGCGAGTGGCAACAACGATCATTGGAGGAGCAGTGGCAGGCCCAGGATGTGAAGCTGTTCCTGCCAGGCTCGTTGGTAGGAATGTAAGTCTGAACCTAGCTCTAATCTTAATCTCACTTCCCAATCGACCTTAACGAGCTCCAGACACTACACATTTCAACGGACTGGGAAGTTCACATGGGTGCGTACTTAGACTGGTACACTATCGAGTGGATGATGTCCGACTCGGGGTATGCCCGATGGGAAGTGGAGAACCTAGTGATCTTTGAGATCCCTGCGGAGGCGTTGACGAGCCCGCGACAGGACTCGGCGCAGATGAACCCCAAGAAGATTATGATTGAGGAACCAATGTACACCATTTTCAACGTCGCCTTATCGAGTTCATGGGGCTCCTGTCCACCAAACGCTGTCTCAGGTAGTTGCCGTGGCGATGGCTCCAGCTCCTAAGACAATGCGATCTGCGACTCGTTCCCAATGTATTTGAAGATCGACTATATCTGCGTGTACCAGGACACCTCCAGCAACACTGATACGGCTATTGGTTGTGATCCTTCGTCTCACCCGAAGAAAACGTGGATCGAAGACAACATCGACGACTACACAAATACAGACAACCCGTACACTGCTGTCTCTGGCAAGCCTTCTGCAACTCGGACGACAACTGCCCTGTAGGGATCATACAGATTCTGTGGTCACCGGCACGTGCAGCTCCAGCGAGCGCTGTGGAGTGTTCGTCGGACTCGTGGACAGGTCCTCGATACACGGAAGTCGCCAGCACCACTCGTGGACAGGTCCTCGATGCACGGAAGTCGCCAGCACCAGCGACGACGACACGCTGTTCGGGCCGCCACTGTTCGTGTCGATCGCTGCTGCTATCGTCACGGTAGCAGTCGCCGTCATTCTGATCAAGCGGCGGCAGGTCAAGCAGGTCAA
This sequence comes from Phytophthora megakarya, assembly GCA_002215365.1. Taxonomy (NCBI): domain Eukaryota; phylum Oomycota; class Peronosporomycetes; order Peronosporales; family Peronosporaceae; genus Phytophthora; species Phytophthora megakarya. The sequence goes on along the minus strand of NBNE01000685.1, from coordinate 16,031 downwards.
GCAGCTCAACCTCAAGAACCGAGCGAAGGAACATGCCACGGACCGAGCGGAGGACCTCTACAAGACTGCGTCCATGATGGCGCCCGACCATAGCTCCACGACAAGCGACAAGGCAGCCGTGCTGCTCAGCGGCGATGCTGGCAGCAAGAAGGAGGACTACACGACCAACTTGGTCTAGTAGATGGACCATCATTCTCGTCAACTTCAACTTGGGAAGTGTAGCCATATCTACGAGATGGCTACATGTCCAGCACCAAACCGCTACTCTTCTCGTATCTCGACTTGTTCAGGATATGCATTTTCACGGCGCATCAAATGGACGCAGCATATATTTGTCGAAACGAATACGATCGGAAATGAAGGGTACCATGTTGTAAATATCAAAAGTGGAACCAGGTTTGAAATGTCAAATGCTTGTTGCCTTTCTCCGTGATGACCCCAGACACGACACCAGCCGCTACCTTGAGCACCATGGCGAGTCCAAACCGCTACGTGGCAGGCTCGGACTTCTACAACTATGACATGTACGGCGGGCTGCGGGCTGGAGGCCTCGTGCGCTTCTTCTCCGTGGAGTTTGTCGGCCTCGGAGCTGCCACGTTCACGTCTTCGTGCGTCTACATTGGCGCACGCTATGGCCTGTTGCCCCTGGTGAGCGGCGAGCTGCGGCTCACAGAGGCGCAGACAGAGGCGATGGACCGACTGGTGGAGGTGCCAGTTGCCATGGCGTTCTTCGTGGGGCTCTACGCCGACACAGTGCCGCTCTGGGGCTCGAGACGCAAGTCCTACATGCTTCTGGGCATGCTCCTGAGTCTGCTGTGCCTGGCTGGGATCGGCCTCGGCTGCCTCTTCGCAGACGCCCTGGAGAGCGCCATGGGCAACAGCTTCAGCTACATTATGATGCTGCTCATGGGCGGAGTGAGCTTCGGGTCCATGATCAACTTCTGCACCGTCCACACGGCCGTTGTGACGCTCTCCCAACGTGAGAGTCTGGAGAGAAGAGGCGTGTTCCAAGCGGACTACTTGGTGGTGAGAGCTGCGGGGCAGGTCTCGGCCAGACTGCTGATCTATTTGATCCAGAACGTCATTGAGAAGAAGGAGATCGCGCTCGTCTTGTTGGCCCTGATGCTCGTGTCCATTGCGACCATCTGCGTTGTCGTGCTGGGACTGGATGAGCCCCCAGCTTTCCGGCAGGAGAGTTTGAGGTGCAAGTGTGAGAGCTACTGGAAATTGACCAAGCAGAAGGTGGTGTGGAGGATCTTGGTGGTCGTTGCAAGCTTTGCCTTCTTCCTCAACTTCGGCTTCCCACTGGTGACTGAGGCTTTGAGACAGTGGACAGACACGACGGACACTGCATCGGCACTCCTCAGCAGCAGCTTGAACGACTTAGTGATGATACTGACGGTGTTGGTGTGGAGATGGAGGCTTCGTAACGTGCTATGGAAGAAGTTGTTCGCTGTGGCTCCGATCATGACCGTGGCACCTCAAGCGTTGATGGCTCTGCTCGTGATTCCTGCGCTGTATCGGAATGCAGGAGTGTACACTGTGCTCACTGGAGCGACTGGAGTCTCGACAGGCATCATGGCGCTACTGCTGCTGGTTCCGGTCACCGAAATCATCGAGGAAGGCTCAGAAGGCGGTGTGGTCGGACTGGCACTGTCGTTCAACACTATCTTCAAAGTTTTCGTGAGCACGCTGCTCACAACCATTCAGCGCGCGTCTTACTTCCCGTCCGACATCGATGCAGAGTCTGCAAACACGACAGGCCGCCGCTGGTCCATCGCCGTACTGGAGGTCGTCACGTGCTGCGTCAACAGTTTGGCACTTACCGTCATCCCCATTTTGCCCCTGCAGAAGCTCGACGCGCAGTTCATCCGCATGTACGGAGGCTTCACCGACAGCGCTGGCGCTCTCACTGCCGCCGCGTTCCTCACGTCGCTCGCCTACTGCGTCGCGTACAACATTTACATCTTCAGCGTGGCCATCGATTAGTTCGTCCCGCGCTGAGGCCATGACGCTATTTACCAGAGCAGACTATAACCACAAGACAATGGCCCATTGGCCTGTTTGCATGTCAAGTGTGTTTGTCGCAATACCTCATACATCTCATACTCACCAACACTCTCGCATGTCACCAAGCAGCTATCTTCGTTCCATTATCGCCACACCTCCATGACATAATCCCCTGCTATAACGCAATCGATCGCTTCCGCCAGGTGCAACTTGCTCTTCCGCCCTCATCGTCATTCCAGCTTCCGCGTGAGCATGAGTCGACAGCAGCCAGAAGCCGAGCCGATGCTCAACCTTGCCGTGCACCCCAGCGTCAAGTTCGAGGCGCCAGCCACCTGGTCCGGGTGCGTCGGTGGCTGCAGCTTTCTGTTGCTGCTGGTCGTGGCGGCGTTCCTCAACGCCGCGTTCGTGCTGTGGCCCTTGACGCTTCTGCGCTGGAGCTGCGGCCTCTCCATCGGCACGTGCCGCCCGGTCTTCCGCTTCCTGGAAGACAAATACTTCTCCATGCTGAGCGGCGTCTTGGAAGTCGCCGGCGGCGTGCACGTCGCTGTGAGGGCGGACCAAGAACTGCAGTTCGAGCCGCACGAATACGTGCTGCTGCTGTGCAACCACCGCAGCGAGGTGGACTGGGTCTTCTTCTGGAGCTTGGCCTTGCGACTCGGAGTGCACGACCGCGTGCGCGTGGTGATGAAGAGCGTCATTCGGTACGCTCCGGGGCTCGGCTGGACGCTGCTGCTGCTGGAGTATCCGTACATTAATCGGAACTGGGCCACGGACCGAGAGAGGCTCGCGAAGGTCATTCAGTCCTACAAAGACGTGGACGTGGGTTCGTGGCTCGCCATGTTCCCTGAAGGAACAGCGCTGTACGACAAGACGCTGGAAAAAAGCCACGAGTTTGCCCAGAAAGAGGGAGAAGCGACGTGGAACTATGTACTGCAGCCGAGGGTCAAGGGCTTCAGTCTCTGCATGGAGAAGCTGGACCCCGAGTACGTTGTGGACCTGACGGTGGCGTATCCCGAGCTCGCAGACGGCGTTCGCCCGTCGCCAGTGAGTCTTGAACATGTCGTAGCTGCGGAACTACTCTCACTGAGTACTTTTGTTGCAGGTGCGGTTCGCGCGGGGACAGTACCCGACGGAGGTCCACATGCACGTGAAACGGTATCACCGGTCAACGTTGACGGAACACAAAGACCACATGGATCAATGGTGCGTCTCGATGGTATTTGGTAGAGGCTGAAGGTGCTGATTGCCGTCTGAAACTAGGCTGAAGGATCGGTTTGCGGAGAAAGAGGAGCGCCTTCGGAGATTCTATGAGACTGGCGTATTTGAGGGCAAGCCATGCTTGCGTGAGGAACTTCCCTTGTGGAGCTCTGTCGTTCCAGGCACACTCTTCAACCTTGCGCTGTGCTACTTGGCGCTTTGTTTACTGATCCAGTTCCCCCTTGCTACGTGCACGTGGTTCGCGCTGTGCAGTGGGCTCTCGATGTTACAAGCACACAACTTTGGTAACTAAAGTTTTGAGACGCTGTGGGAATGCTGCAGTGGCATGCACACGCAGCATTGAACGAACTCGTGGTTTCAGCATGAATCAATTACCGATATGCACCCTATGAAGAGCTGAGTGGACAGCAACTAACGAAAGTGTAGGTGGCTCAAGAACTACTCTATTTCAAGACTTCTGGCTCGGTCACGACGGGGCGTTCGCCACTTCTCGGAGTTGCGAGCGGGTGGCTTGACATCGCCTCCGCAGCGGAGTCCCAGCTGAAAGCAACGCTTCTGGACGTCCACGGGAGTCTTGCCCGGCAGCCGCGCAGCCAACATATAAGGCAGGTCGTTCTCCTGGCCGCGCAACAGACTCTCCTCCTCGTTGGTGAAAAGCACCTCGGCAACATTCGGTCGCGAGGGGGCTTTGCGGTAAACCTGCGAGCCTTCGATGTTGCTGGTGCGTCCGTGAACGGGGACAACGGACAGGATGATCAGCACGGAGAGCAGATCGAGCAGCTTCATCGTGATCTTTTGGCCTTGAAATGACGCCTCTTCCCCAAACCGTTGGGTTATCAACTATTTTAATAATTTGGTGTGTTGATTGCCAAACGAGCTGAATGCGATCGTCGTTTGGACTGTGACGGCTAGGAAGAACGCAACCAAGCTATGCAAACGGATGGGCCAGACGATACTTGTAATATCGTAGTGACCATACACGGCTTCCTTGATGGACAGTTATCGGAGATCGGGGGCCTGCCGGCCCCCGTATCTCCCATAAATCGCTTCCTTGATGGACAGTTGAGTCCAGCACCAGACACGACTAACCAAACTTGCAACCAGCATACGAATATTGGATACTATCCATACACTTGCTCTTCAAACCAACCTACGAAACAGCCTGCAACTTCAACTTCCTGACCACAATGGCTACCCTGTTTTGACAAGGTGGATGGTAATGGCACGTGCTGGATATCAATCCAGTGTCTTCACCCGGCTCCCGAGCCCCACTTTGCACTTCCGTTACGCTGGCCAAGTCTCCGTTGCATTTCGCGATTCGCCTCGTCCGAATTTTCAATGATGCACTTCTCTTCGTCAGATGAGGACGATAACTTGACCAACCTGTTAGGGTTCCGGCCGATTGTTCTCTACGACAATCAAGGCAACATGATAGATGAATCGCTGACACTGTCGAGATCCAGGAAAGAACATCAACTTCCTCACTTTTCCATGTGTTCCAGTCGGGAGCTGGATGGAATTGATGCCAAGTGTTCGTCGCACGAATCGTCACAGCACCAGGAAGCGAAAACTCCCACTGGACCAATTCTACAGACACAAGAGTATTCTCTACCTCCTCGATCGCGGGAGCGAGAGTTTTCTGTAGGCGACGGGATGTTTAATTATCGAGCACTTGGAAGTTTACGCAGCGGGCTTGCTCCTATTGGTTCGCTCAGTCGATGGCACATCGGTTTAGCAGCAACAGCTTTCGCTTCAGGTGTAACAGCAGCTTTCATGCATGCTGGGTATCGTCCACTACTGCTTTCGACCTTAAATGATCATTTCCAGAGGAAGTACGACGCTGGATCCACATTACTCGATTGGCATGATATTCTTTCGGTGTTATTGGGGCTCTTTTCGGACTGCGTACCGATATATGACACTCGACGCAAAGCATACATTGCACTGGGATGGATATTTAGCGCACTAAATTATGGTAGCGTCTGCGCGATTGATATAGGCGAGGTTCAAAACGTTGAGATGCCCGATGCAATTATTGGCCATTTACTCGAGGGTTGGAGTATTATCGGCAGCTTTGCACTGCAACTTTCGTGGGTAGCAGCATTGGCGTTGGGTGTGGGGTTTGCACAGCGGGAGGCTCTTTGTGACCGTGGAGGATTAGCAACACTGTTCCTCATACTTTGGCAGACTGGAGTGTTCGCTGGATACTTAATTGTTGCAGAGTTACAAGAAAAATTGACGTTGATGAACTCAAGCGCCGCCACTGCTACAACTTCAGGGATTGTGCTGCCGTTCGTGTTCTTCTTTTTACATGATGATGACGAGCAGGAGCCGACAGCTACAATTGTAGTGTCCACGAAGCGGGTTGGGGTGGTGCCAGCACTACGTGCCGATGTAATTCAACTGTGGGAGATTTTCCAAGAGAAGGTTACGTATCGCGCGTTGATGTTCATGCTGGTTCATGGAGGGCTGCTCAATGCTTGTGACCCCGGCGTGTACAAAGCACTAGCAAGTTGGAGTGGATTTACGCCTATCGACCACGTTCATTCAGAGAATCCGTGGGTGTTGGTTATACAAAGTGGCGCAGCTGTTGTTGCTTTACTTCACGCGAAATGGAGACTGCTTAGTACTGCGTGGCGACAATTGGCCTTCGTTGGTACTGGAGTTGTAGTGATTGGTGTTGTTGTACAAGTCACGGTCATTTCTACTGCTACTTTCCGCTCTGAGTGGTTCTTTTCGCTCTTCACAGGGCTCATTGCATGGCCCAGGTCGTGGATATCACTCTTCATGGTACTGACAACGACGGAAGTGACGCACGTGGGTTGCGAAGGGGTCACTATAGGTACCGTACTCTCGGGCCTAGGACTCAGCACTTCTGTATTGAACGCAAGTTCGAGGTGGATTAGTCAAGGCACAAACACGGTGATAACCCAGAAACTCATTGATGAGGATGCGCATAGCACACGAACTCGCATTTTGTTTGCCGGGATCGTTTATGCTGGTATCAATTTATTCGCCGTGGCCGCCATAGCATGGCTCCCCCGATCCAAGCTTGAGGCTCAACAGCTCCGTGCTTTTGGAGGTTATAGCAGGAAGGATGCCATGTTTATCGTGATACTTTTTGTTCTTCTGTTAACTCTCGGTATCGTTGCGAATTTCAGATAATATAGCTGCGTATGGCTTCATGAAAGAGAACGATGTGGTGAACATTTTACTATTCATCTCTGTTTGGTGAATTTGTTTCCTCCTTTGCGCGTCGTGGATCGATGTGGTATTTGAGCCTGCACGATTCGCTTCACAGCTTCTTCCTCTTTACGTATTTCATCGTCCTTTTTCATCTTGATCTCACGCATTGTTAATTTTTGGCGAATAAGTAATTCATCGCGGTTAGATCCTCTAGTGATTCTTTTATCTACTCCATTTGGTCTCCGTCGTGGAGCAACAACTACAATTGTATGTTGATTGTCGGGACTGGCGGGTCTAGCTTCGAGTGTATTCATCTCTTCCGTGTCGACGACTTCTACTTGTTCAGTCATAATTATCGGAGGCGTTGGCTCTGGTTGAGGAAGTAAAGACTCCCAATATCTCGCTATCGAGTGCAGCAAATACAACTGGCGAAAAATAGTCCCCAACTTCTTTCGGACGTACTTCTTGCGATACAATGCAGTGATTAGGTCGCTTTCTGTATCCTCCACACCCATAGCTTTGCGCCACTGCGCTTCAACTTGCAAATTATGTCCCACACGGTTAAGTAGCTCAGCATGAGATAATTCACTCTTCTCTCTTACACCACGCAAACCTCGAAGTACCTTGCGGTACATTACTCGAGACTTTTTACGAGTCTCCTCCTTACGACGATGAAATTCCCGAAATTCCCGCTGAACTCGGAGCACAGCTCTTAATACCAAGACCTGACGGAATAATCGACGACCAATATGCCCTCGAAAACATCGTTGTATCTGCCTAGCACTGAAGTCTAGTAAATTGGCGTATACTTCTGTAAGGTTGCGTTGTTCAGTTTCAAGTGAACTTACGATTCGTGTAGCTTTTTCTAGGTCCAGCTCAAACTGCTCTTGAGTTTGGCTTATCCGTGCAAAACTGTCTCGTACGCGTGCTTTCATGCGTTTTAATCCATCGATGGACTTCTCCAATGGTGTTTTGGAGAAGTCTTCTGGTTGAGTTGGCCGACTGGTCTCTGACACAGCATTTAAACTCGAAAAATGTGGTAATAACGTGCGAGGTCGAGGTGATGCCGTCTCTCGATGTCGAGGTAATACTGTCGTAGGTAGCGTCGGCAACGGAGGCCTCGCCATCTCCATGCAGTTTTATTAAACTGACTTACTAGTCTAAACATGGCAACCTACACGTCAGCTTGCTACCTGAGACGAAAGAAAACTAATTCTGTTGATGTAAGCTAAATGAAGTTTTGACTGTAGTTATCTTTTAGACGCCTTTGTGAAGGTCGATCCGAGTTTCGTTTGACCCGTTCCAACCGCACTTCATCATATGTGTCGTGCGGCATTTGCACGTTGGCCTTGACTTGTTTCTTTAGTTCCAATTCATCCTTCTTTTGATGCTTGATGGACCACAAGACGGAAATGAAGCTCAAGAAGATAAGCAGCGCAGCGACACCAACTGAAAGTCCCATGGGGGGTCCGTAGGAGCTTGTCGAGGTGATTGAATTCTTCGTCGAGGAGGAACTCGAAGAAATTGCAGTGGTGCATCGCGGACCACCCCACGATGAAGAGTACAAGCATTCGCATCTCGACTTCAGGCATTTGCCTGTCTTGAGTGCTGTCTTACCCAAAACTCCACCAATTGTACAGTCATCGTCAACGGAGCAGAACGCCTTCCCAGCCACATCCTTGTGGTGATTATCATCATCCTCGTACTCGTCCATGTGAACGTCAATCCATTTTTTTGTGGGGTGACTGGGCGGATCGCAGCCTAATTGCATGTAGTTATCGTTATCGAGGTCATCACTCAAGTCCTGGTACAAACGGATATAGTCGATTTTCAGATACAATGGGAACGAATCACAAATTTTGTTGACTTCTTCGTCTGAGCCATCGCCACGACATTCTTTGCCTGGATTTGGAGGCGTGGCTCCCCATGAACTAGACAGCGCTACGTTGAAAATAATGTACATCGGCTCCTCCAACATTATTTTCTCGGGATTCGTTTTGTTTGAATTTTGGGGGACGTCCCAGATCGATTCAGACGGCACTTCGAACAACGGACTGCCTTGTAACATCCATCGTACATAACCATTCTTACCAGTGACCCATTCGAGCTGGTAAACCACGAAACCCGTGTAGGCTCCAAGATGAACAGGCCAATTCGCAGAGATTGCGTCCATTTGGTAGTTAAATGAGCTCATGGCGTTCGACTTTGGGGTTGTACTCGCGTTTCTAGGACTAGCACATTTGGAGAAGCTGTTGTCAGGATCACACAGGTATGCACCACTGTACACGTTAAACAGCGGATAGCACGTGCCGTTGGAATTAATACCCCATCGATCAGTTCCTGCTTTAGCAATTAGCCCCAAGTCACCATTGACATCGTTCGAAGCAGGACATGTCTCTAATGAACAAATATTTTCCGAAATACCGCCCTTTATGGATGCAGCGACCGTGGTGTAAGCCTGCTTTGCATCAGCGCTGGGTGCGCAGTGGTTGTTGGCACCATAGCGAAGACCCTGGTACCAAGATTTGTGACCGCGTTTCTCATAGTAAGCGGTTGGAACACCTACGTAATTTGCGCCTTTAGTTTTGCAGCCTGCTGTGTAGATACAAGAGGACGAATCTCCAGACGAATAGTCAACACCAAAGATGCGGTATTCATCCGGCATTCCTGGCCCAATTTGTAGCGATGATGAAACCAAAGTGCCGCCACCTTCAAGCACATCAATTTCAGGAGCACCACGTCCTTGATTGGGATTGAGGCCGTAACCAGGGTTGTCATTGCAAGCGCTAATACGTTGGTAGCTCGGTTCGAATACGTCGGGTTCACATTTGTTGTAGGAAAATGGCCACATCCTGTTTGTTGAGGCGGAAAAGATTGCGCGACCGAGATTTCCCATCATCCAGATACCAGGCCATGTCGGATAGTATTTTCCTGTAGCGACCTTGGCATTTTCTCCTTTTGCAAGATCAGGATTGCCAGATTCTGCAGTAACAGATCCTGGTAATTGCACACGAGCTTCAATCATGCCGCCTTGATAACAAAACTTGTTCCAAGATTGAACCATTGCTGACCGATAAAAAAAGTAGGCATCGACGTAGCCTGGAGGGTGTGTGTACATGTTGTAGACGTGAATAACATTGACTTCATCCACAGACTTTATGAAGAAATAGCACGTGTCGTTATCGTCACATTTCGTGGAAGTCATATTGTGCGAGTAGAGCTCAAGAGCACCATTGACACCGTCAGGTTTCTCGAGAGAAGTCCAAATATGATCGTCACCAGGTCGGAAGCTGCGATTTGGCGTGTTGAACTCGTCACTCATAACGAGATCCCATTGTCGTCCACGTGAACTGGTGTAAGTTCGATGATCATCTGGCGTAGCAGGGTCCACCCAGATCTTGATACCAGACTTGGTCGGGTACGTTGTTCCTGCAGTTGTATCGTTCTTAGCAGCAGTGACTGCAGTGGCTGTCATCCAAGTCACAGCTAGAGCCCATGCTCCTAATTTTTTTAGCATCACACTTCAATGTAAAAACAACTGAACGCGAGCTTGAGGCGACAATGTAAAAATGTGGTCATGGTAAGACTCGAGACTGCGAAAGCTAAGAAAAGCTTCACGTGGATGAAGAGGATCAGACCAAGAGGTAAAAAATAATATTCTGAACAACTAGATAGAACAGATTTAGCTTAAGGCAGAGGTCAGCTTTTCAAGTAACGCAATACAATACACAGATTCGTTGTAAATAATCTCTACTCCTGGACTACAAGAAGTTTTGGCTGTAATTATCTTTCGGCGTTGGTGTTTCGTACTCGTCAATAGAAGTGTTCATTCCGGCTGGAAAAGATGGTCTCACTTGCTCCAGTTTCTTCGTCTTCGCCATTTTATCAGCTTCCTCTGCCTTTGTCTTCAGCGTGCGGACAGACATCCCGGCAGCAATAAACGTAGAAAAGAGTGTAACAATTGCAACACTGAGAGAGATCGACATAGAAGGACCGTAGGTACGCTGAGTGATAGACTCTGTGCTGCTCGAGTCTTTAGCGAGGGCAAGTGTACACCTCGGTCCACCCCAAGAATCGGGATGCGAGCATGAACATCGCGATTTAACACACCTTCCTGTAACCAGTTTCCGTGTGCCATTCGTACCAATCGTACAGTCATTATCGGTCTTGCAAAACGCTTTACCAGCCGCTTATGTCCAAGGATTATCGCTATCTTCGTATTTGTCCAAGTGACCTTGAATCCATTCTCGCGTCGGATGACTTGCTGGGTCACATCCAAGTTGCATATAATCCCCATTGTCTCGATTCCCGTTCGGGTCCTGGTTTAATCGGATGTAATCGATCTTCAGAAACATTGGAAAATCATCGCACATGTTATTCACAGCCTCATCAGCACCGTCGCCTCGACATTCGTGCCCAGCATTTGGGGGCGAGCACCCCATGAACGCGATAGAGCTACGTTCACAATGTCGACATTGGCTCCTCCAACATGAGTTTCTTCGGATTATTTTCTGGTATTTTATGGGACGACCGAAAATGCTGCTGCTGTGACTTCGAAGAGAGGCTGACCAGCTCCCATCCACCGCACTTAACCTTTTTCTCCAGACCCATTCAACTTGATAGACAAAGTAGTCCGTGTATGCTCCTAAGTGCACGGGCCAATTCGCTGATATTGCATCCATTTGGTAATTGAACGGTTCCATTGAGTTTGACTTTGGTGTGGTAGAATTCCAGGGCTCGTTACATCTTTCGTCCGTAGTATCGTCGCACAAGTACGAACCCATGTACGAGTTCATGACTGGAAAGCATGTGCCGTTGCTGTTCATTCTCCAGTAGTCCGGTCCGACTCCGTCGATGAGCTCTAAATCACTATTTGGATCAAGTGATGCTGGACAAGTGTCAGGTTTGCAGGTGTTGTCCTTGATTCCAGCTTTTAACGATGCTGCGACTGTGGCAATTTCCTGTTTCTCGTCAGATGGATAACAGAAGTTATTTGATGCATAACGAAGACCCTGGTGCCATGATTTATAACCTCGTTCTTTCTCGTAGTATGCAGTTGGGACGTCAATGAGATTCGCGCCGGGCGTTTTGCAACCGTACTTGCAGACACAGTAAATATTTTGCGAGTCGTATTTTTCTATCGCTGGAAAAAGTCTAAAATCGCCAGGCATTCCAAGCGCAATCTGCAAGGAAGACGAGGTAGCCACACCACCTCCTTCTAGGAGATCAATTTCAGGGGCTCCACGACCTTGATTTTTATTGAGACCGTAGCCTGGATCATTATCACATGCACTGATCCGTTGGTTAGTTGGCTCAAAAACATCAGGTTCGCATTTGTTGTAGGAAAATGGCTACATTCGACTTGTCGAAGCTGAAAAAATGACACGACCTAGATTCCCCATCATCCAAATACCAGGCCATGTGGGGTAATAGCTTCCGCTTGCAACTCGTCCAGACTTTCCAAGTGCAAGATCAGGATTCCCAGATTTCTTTGATATAGTTGAGCTCGGACTTCCATGAGTCCACCTTGGTAGCAGAATTTATTCCACGACTGAACCATTCCCACTCGATAGAAGAACGGCACGTTTTCGTACGCAGGGGGCTTGAGGTACGCGTTGTACACTGTGATATTGGTGGCTTCATCCACGGCCTCGATGTATTGTCCGCGTCATAATATTGTGCGTTCTACTCAAAATTTCCTTGCGCGGTTCTTTGAATCAATCAAGCAGCTCGCGCAAAGCACTTGACCGAGTATAGCACTCGACTAGGTACGCCACATGATCAACGATTAGAATTATAACATATGTTTATTCTGGTTCTTTGAATCAATCAAGCAGCCAATCGCGCAAAGCACTTGACCGACTATAGCACTCGACTAGGTACGATGCCACATGATCAACGATTAGAATTATAACATATGTTTATTCCTTGAGCGATTCAAAAATAACTTGAATTTTGTATGCGGAGGTGTTGGTCGATTCGCGAAACCCATCAAAATCAGCAAATTTAGGCGGAATTCACAATAGTTGATACAAAAATTGAGACACAGTTTTCGTCTGTATAAAACCATACCATAAAATATCGGACCAAAAGGACCTAGCAGACCTGTACCAAAATACTGAGGTATCAATATTACAGGATACGTTTCGTAGGATAAGCTCCATGTAATATCACGCATTTTCTCGTACGTCTTTGTCATATTTCTTTTGCTGGAAACGTACTCCCTTTCGATCGCCCCAAAAACCTCGGTGTCGAAATTAAATGTTGAGTCGTTTGGATGCATGTGCTCATGAATGAGGTATGAAACCACTGTACCATTGAGCCAAGTACACGGCTCAAGTCTTCTCAAATCTCCTTCATGTACTGTCCACAGGCACGGCTTCTTGTCTGATCGGAAGCGAACCAACGACGTTATGCATACCTCAGGACTACCAACACTGTGCTCTGTAGAGCAGTCCTCAACTTTGCCATCATCATCATCATCAATCACCACAGGAAAGCCTTTGCTCCCGTCCATTTCACCCAGTCTGGTTTTGTCGGGTATACTCGACTCGGCCACACTGGGTTTTTCGGGTATACTCGACTCGCTCAGCTTGGGGTTCTCGCGTAAACTCGGCGGCTTAGTCTTCTTCAAGACGGGTTGAGGAAGAGTGTGCTTGGGGTATCGCTGAAGAAAACCTTGAAGCTTGTGGCGGACAATAAAGCGGGTAATCCATCCATTGATCCAGCTGATTTTGTATCAAAGCGTGGAATCGCTTTGCAGCATTCCTCTGTAATAGAGAAGCCCGACATGCGCCTTCCCTCTTGAGCCCTCTCCTTGATCAACTTTACCAATTCAGGCTCGTGTTTTATGTCGGAGGTGGCAGTCCAGGACGCATCGCTCTCTTGGATGACGGATCCACCAATGTTGAGAAGATGTCTTCTTCAGCAGCCACATAACCTAGCAGAGTTGTTCTGGGGATGCCAGTAGAATCAGCAGCGTCTTCGATGCTCCAGCCACGTTCTCTGATGGTCATCAACAGCTCCAGCATCTCCGCAATCGTTTGCTGTAGCGCCTCTCTCATTGCGATCCCGAGAAGTTTTAGAAGTGATTTTTTGTAGTTAAAGTTTTTTTATAACAAGGTTTTTCGGGCATTCTGCTAAGGTTTTCGCGTATTCTCGGCCAGTCTGCTAAGGTTTTTCGGTTATTCTCGACAAGGTTTTTCGGATATTCTCGATTGCTGATCCAATTTGAAGCCATTCGTTTTGCAACACGTGGAAGCCTCTCTCTCATTTCGTCTGTTTCGTTTGACTTATCAAGACTGTGCGTATATTCCCGTCTAATGTGCTAACTCGATGAAATCTTGCGTGTACTCTGGGGCAGGGTCTTGAATTGCAGACGCACGAAGAAGACGCTGATAGCGAGCGATGTGACTGTTAAGCTTACCAGTTGCGTGGAATGCCTGGAGATGCTTGAGCACAGCGCTGGAGCCTCGCGAGGACACCTGGTGTTGACTTACGAAGGCCAGAACCTCCTTTTCCGCCCGCATACCCAACTCTAGCACGTCGTCGAGATAGCTGGGCGAGGCAATGTCCAAGACGAAGCCGTCAGGCAAAAAGAGCTTCATGAACCCGACAAGAAGCTTTGCCGTCGAACGCTGCCTCTTAGGCACCCCATTCTGCCAGCGGGGTTCCTGAGCGTACCACGTGAACCAAGTGGCATGAAGGTGCGTCACACCACTTCTGCGTTGTTTCTTCACGGGAGTACTAACCTTTTCCACTTGTGCCTCGCCAGACTTGTAGCGCTTAGTTGTAGAGATCGGGTCGCTGTTCAGCTTCCTCTCGAGTTCATTCATCCGCTGGTCTTGGCGTTTGGAGTGGTCGATTAAGTGCTTAATGACAGCGGCTTGGTGGTTGATTATCTTCTGGTCGTTGCTTGGGTTCGTACGGGGACTAGTCCGGGGACTTGTTGACGCGCCGGTGATCTCGCAGGTGTCAACTGGACGCGCGAGATGCGAAGCCCAAGCCATGAGATCTGCCATGGTGCTACCGCTACTTATCACGGCTTTCTCGATGCGAGATACTGCTGGACTGGATGTATTGAGCGCCTTCAGATGCGGGAAGTGACGAAGCACAGCTGCGGTGAGGACCTGGATTACTTGGCGGTCAATGTTGAGACGACTGGTGGCAAGGTTGTAACGGGATGCAAACAAAATCTGTTGCACAGCTTCAATGCGCGCCAGCGTCTGGGAGTCAAAGCTGCTGGGATCTTGAAGCGCTACCGTTTCTTTGGGTTTGTATCCTGCCAGAACCTTCGCAACCTTGTGATCTTCTTTGCTTGTGTTGAAGATATAATTGAACCCCTTATTTGTTGTGCTCATGTTCCAAGACCCACGGTCAAAGATCCACCGCTCGGTAAGATCTTCACAGCCGTTTGCGTGCTGGGCTCCTCCGCGGCGGAACGAGTGTGAGCTTAGCGCTTTAGCAATTTCACCGGCTGGTGCTACGCGCTCCAGTATCCGATTGACGTGCGCGTATATCGTTGGCGAGGTGGCAGTGGCTTTGGTAGACGGAGTAGCGAGCGTGGTCTTGTTAGCCGGGGCATTGAGCAGCTCAACTAGCGGGGCATCGGCAGTCGGCGTGGTCGGCAACTGCGTTGTTGGAACTGAGAGATTGCCAACCAAATCGCGGGCTGGTGCAGCTTGGACTATCAAGGCTAGCGCGGTTGCTACCAACGGGCACGTCTGAAAGTCGGCGTCGGGGAAAAGCGAGAGTCCTTGTTCCTCTGACGTCTTCATCCGGATCAAGCGCAGGAACAGCACGCCACCAGCGTCGACGCTGACATTCTGTTTCTGCAACATGGCGAGGTCTGACGCACGGCCAAAAAGGTACCAAAGCAGACATAGCACAGCAGCGTCTTGGTAGTCAGTTTCACAACATGCACTGCTATACAAATATACAAGCATTCGTTTTAAATGACTCTTTAGGCATGGAATAGCTTTGCTGACATATTAACCACCATCTCGCTTCAGACAGAAGCTATCAAGTGTCTTTCCCATTTTGAGCAAACGCGATTCTAGCAAAGCTCTATGCTGGGGAAATTTGGTCTAGCATCCACAGCTTAGCTTGTCGATAGTACTGCATGGCAGTATTTCTAGCTAGCTGCTTGCCTTTCGAACCATGACTAAATGCAAGATACATTCCAAACTTGTCCATTACAGTCACAAAGCTCTTCCCAGTCTCATCACACTCAATGCATTTCCGAATATACTCTTCTGTAACCTGCTCTACCTTCAGGAACTTTTTGAAGGCCCCGATTGCCGTAGCCTTCGCTCGCAAAGTGTTGCCGGGCTGAAGCTCATCCAAGCCCATTGGTGAGGTCTGATCTTTTTGAAATATGGGGGTGATACGGCCTTCACTTAGATTTTGACTGTGCATATACATATTTGGGCCTAGCTTCGGACCCGATACGTCCGATCGAGTGGCTGAGCGGACTCCCCTACCCCTAATGATATTATTGGATAAAGTAACTTCATGATTTGATGCTTATTGGTCAAAATTATAATACAACTTGCTGATTCGTTGATATTTGCAATACAAAAGTTAAGTTCAGTCCGATAAATGATGATATTCATCCA
>NBNE01000684.1:0-18426 GCA_002215365.1 Phytophthora megakarya | reverse complement strand
ATTCTCAGTCTTCGGACTACTAACTGATTTCGTCAGTCAAAAATCGCTGTTAAACCACGAGCCTTGCGAAGTTGGAGTTTCTCGTAGCAGCGTGCAATTTGTCAAATATCGTCGGCTACCATCTGAGGAGACATTGTGGGTTGAACATTTAACCCTCCACCATCGTTGCGGTGGAACACCGTCACTCACGTGCAAACTGAAAGTAACGTTACTTTCAGTTTGCTACAGTAAATTCCAGCGAAGAATTCGTTTTTAGCGTTTTTTTTCAACAGCACTCGGACTATAAAATAGTTTACATCAGCTCAAAAATAATTTACGTCAAAGCAAATTTTATAAAATGGGTCGACGGAACTAAAAATGGGTGATTTGACGCAAAAATCGGCAGAGTATAGTAGCATAGTAGCACAGCTAATAGCATAGTAGCACAGCTAATAGCATAGTAGCACTGCTAATAGCATAGTAGCATTGCTAGTAGCATAGTAGCACTGCTAATAACATAGTAGCATTGCTAGTAGCATAGTAGCACTGCTAATAGCATAGTAGCACTGCTAATAGCATAGTAGCATTGCTAGTAGCATAGTAGCATTGCTAATAGCATAGTAACATTGCTAATAGCATAGTAGCATTGCTAATAGCATAGTAACATTGCTAATAGCATAGTAGCATACTGAAACGATTCGCACAACTCCAACCATGGCCGAGGAGGTGGCGCGATCGCGGCAGTATGCGTACCAGCAGAACTCCAACCTCGTGCTGCAGGCGGACAGCGAGTCGCGGCGTCGGCCGGACGAGCCCACGGGCGAGGTGGAGTCGCTGGCCGGCAAGATCAGCTACCGCATGGGCGACCGCGCGCAGAAGGCCACGCCGCAGACTCGCAAGCGCCCGAGCGACAAGGACGCGGCGCCGAGGGCCAAGAAGCGCCGCGAAGATGACGCAGACGGCGTGGTGTTCACGACCAGCGGAGGGCTGGCGACCACCAAGAGTAATATTCTCAAGGAGAGTTCGGCCTTCGAGTCGGCCGCCTACAGACCCAAGAACCCCGCGAGTCAAGAGGCCTACGAGCACATTCTGGGGGTTGTGGCCCAGCAATTGGGTGCACAGCCGGGCGAGATCTTGGCCGGCGCGGCCGAAGAAGTGCTGGCGATCCTTAAGAACGACGCGTATAGAGACGACGAGAAGCACAAGGAGGTGCAGAAGCTGCTGAAGACCATTCCTGCACACACTTTTAGTCAATTGGTGGCTGCTGGCAAGCGAATCACAGACTTTATCGTGGAAAATGAAGAGAAGAAAGAAGAAGAAGAAGAGGCAGAGAGTGAAGGAGAAGTGGACAAAGAGATGGGTGTCGCTGTGGTCTTTGATGAAGAAGACGAGGAGGAAGAATCTGATTTAGATGAAGTGAGAGACGAAGAAGAAGAGGAAGAGGAGATCACGACCTCTGGACGAGAAGCCATGAAGATGAAGGACGGATACGATGACGAAGACGATGCAGACGCCAAGTACAGACTGGATGTGCACGCGATCGATGCGTTCTGGCTCCAGCGTGAACTGTCCAAGTTTTACAAGGATGCTGAGATCAGTGCCAAGTTGGCGGAGGACGTACTGAGTGTCCTGAAGGAAGCAGGTAGCGACCTTAGTGCATGTGAAAACCGACTTGTGCTGCTCCTGGACTACGACAAGTTCGACTTTATCAAGTTGCTGCTGGAGAATAGAGCTAAGGTGCTGTACTGCACGAGGTTGAAACAGGCTCAGAATGATGATGAACGCCGCAGTATTGAAGAGGAGATGGTCGCTGACGAGACACTAAATGACGGCGAAGGGAACGCCATTTTGGATCAGTTGCGAACGACCGCGTCGGCTGATTCGTGGATGCAAGATCGTATTGGCGCCATGGAGACTACCTCTCGAGCTGAGGCAAACAAACTGCGCAAATTGCAGCAGAAGTCGGGTGAACAGCGTGCACAGGCCCGTGGTGAAGAATCAGAGGATGATATCGATATGGAGGATGTGAGCAGGAATGACGTGAAAGAAGAAGGCGCACCCAAGAAGAAACCACAGCACTACGTAGATGTGGAGTCGCTAGCTTTCCAGGAGGGTGGCCATCTGATGAGCAACCGTGACTGTCGGCTTCCGGAAGGCACATGGCGTGCGCAAAAGAAGGGCTACGAAGAGGTTCATGTACCTGCCGTACGCACAAAAATGGCTGTGGCCGAAGAGAAGGCGCGCATCAAGATCTCGACGTTGCCTAAGTGGGCCCAGGGGGCGTTCAAGGGCATGGAGTCGTTGAATCGTGTGCAGTCGAAGATGTTTCCCGCAGCGTTCAAGACGAGTGAAAACTTGCTCTTGTGTGCTCCTA
The DNA here is from genome assembly GCA_002215365.1 of Phytophthora megakarya. Taxonomy (NCBI): domain Eukaryota; phylum Oomycota; class Peronosporomycetes; order Peronosporales; family Peronosporaceae; genus Phytophthora; species Phytophthora megakarya. Next base: position 16,073 of record NBNE01000684.1, on the reverse strand, counting down.
CAGGTGCTGGTAAGACCAACGTTGCTATGTTGACGATTTTGCACGAGGTGATGAAGGCACGTGATCCGGAGACTGGCGAAATTGATCTGGACTCATTCAAGATAGTGTATGTGGCTCCGATGAAGGCTCTGGTGCAAGAAGTGGTGCTTAACCTCTCCGCCCGACTCACCAGTGCATACAACATTCAAGTTCGAGAGCTCTCCGGTGACCAGAACCTGTCCCGCGAACAACTGTTTAACACACAGATCATTGTCACGACTCCTGAAAAGTGGGATATCATCACGCGAAAATCTGGAGATGATCGCACCTACACGCAGCTTGTGCGCTTGGTGATTATTGATGAAATCCACTTGCTTCACGACACTCGTGGTCCAGTGCTGGAAGCTTTGGTTGCGCGTACCATCCGTAATGTGGAAGCTACACAGCAAATGGTACGACTGGTTGGTCTTTCAGCCACATTGCCAAATTACGAGGATGTGGCAGCTTTCCTCCGCGTAGATCCCGCTCAAGGCTTGTTTTACTTTGACTCCAGTTACCGACCTGTTCCTCTGCAGCAGCAGTACATTGGCATTATGGAGAAAAAAGCTGTCAAGCGATTCGCACTGATGAACGAGATATGTTACGAAAAGGTGATGGAGCAGGCAGAGCTGGATAACCAGGTGCTTATTTTCGTGCATTCCCGGAAGGAGACTGCGTCGACAGCTCAGGCATTGCGAGATTTATTCGTGGAGAACGATACACTTGCTCGTCTTATCAAGCCAAACTCTGCGTCTAGCGAAGTGCTTTTACAGGAAGCCGAAAAGATTGAGCGCAACGATGATTTAAAAGATCTTCTCCCGTACGGCTTTGGTATTCACCATGCTGGTATGAAGCGACAGGACCGTACATTAGTGGAAAACGCGTTTGCTGATGGTCATTTAAAGGTGCTGGTCAGCACGTCAACGCTTGCATGGGGTGTCAATTTACCAGCACACACGGTAATTATTAAGGGCACACAGATCTACAACGCAGAAAAGGGTGACTGGTGCGAACTAAGTCCTTTGGATATCTTGCAGATGCTGGGTCGTGCTGGTCGAGTACAGTTCGACACACAGGGTGAGGGCATCATCATCACGCAACACTCGCAGTTGACTTATTACTTGTCGTTGATGAATCAGCAACTCCCGGTTGAATCTCAACTGATGGGTAAACTGGCGGACAATTTGAACGCTGAAATTGTTGTGGGGAGTGTGCAGAATGTGGCACAAGCAGCGACGTGGTTAGGCTATACCTATTTATTCATCCGTATGCTGCGTAACCCGGCGCTCTACGGTATCTCCATCGCTGACCGCAAGTCTGATCCAACGCTGCTACAATATCGCACTGACTTGGTGCACTCAGCAGGAACATTACTCGCTAAACACAACCTGGTCAAGTATGAGCGACGCTCAGGATTGTTCCAGGTGACTGCACTTGGTCGTGTGGCCAGTCATTACTACATTGCACACGACTCGATCAGCACGTACAACGAGTATCTGAAACCTCACATGTCGGACATCGAAATCTTACGCCTCTTTTCGCTTTCGAACGAATTCAAGTATGTGATCGTCCGATCAGAGGAAAAGCTGGAACTTGTGAAGCTCTTGGAACGTGTACCGGTGCCAGTGAAGGAGTCACTGGTGTCTACTGCTCCCGGAAGTGTTGCAGCAGGAAGCGGTTCGGCAAAGGTGAATGTGTTACTGCAAGCTTATATTTCTCGACTAAAGCTAGATGGGTTTGCGCTATTGGCAGACATGGCTCACATTCATCAATCTGCGGCTCGTATTTTCCGGGCACTGTTTGAGATTTGCTTGACCCGTGGGTGGGCCTCACTAGCCGAGCGAATGCTCAGCTTTTGCAAAATGGTGGACAAGCGCATGTGGCTCTCACATTCACCTCTTCGTCAATTCGCTCCTGGCATCTCAGAGACGATTTTGAAGCGGATTGAGAAGAAAGATATTTCCTGGGAGAAATACAACGACCTGGAACCTGCTGACCTTGGTCAGCTCATTAACAACCCGCAATATGGAAAGCAGCTCTACAAGATGATCCACCAGTTCCCAAAGCTCGAGCTTTCGGCTCATGTGCAGCCGATTACCCGATCAATGTTGAAAGTGGATTTAGTCGTGACTCCTGATTTCGAATTCACCCGGGAAGTACACGGCAATGCTGAAGGATTCTGGGTATTTGTTGAGGACGTGGATGGCGAGACGATTCTTCACCACGAATGGCTGTTGATCAAGCGTCGGTTCGCCTCCCAAGAAACATATCTGAGTTTCACGATGCCGTTATTTGAGCCTTTGGCGCCACTGTACTTCATCAAGGTTATCTCGGACAAGTGGATTCATTGTGAAAGCTCACTGCCAGTATCTTTCCACAAGCTCATTTTGCCACAAAAGAATGCTCCCCCGACTGAACTGCTGGACCTCCAACCTCTTTTCGTCAACAACATTCTTCTGAAGCTTGTTGGTGGGAAAAAGAAGACTGCAGAATCTGTTCTGAAGTCGCTTTCCAACGTTCGTAAAGTACCGAATCCGTGGCGGTTTAAGCGCTTCAACCCCATTCAGACGCAGGTTTTGCCGCGATTGTTGGAGTCCGAGAGTAATCTCTTCATTGGGTCCCCGCCCGGCAGTGGCAAGGGCGTCTTAGCAGAGCTTGCTATTATGAAGACACTACTCTCCCTGGGCCAACCAGAACCCAAGAGCGACGAATTTGGTGAACACTTAATCGTTTATTTGACTCCCAAGGAATCAAGTTGCCACGAAAAATACGACGACTGGAATGCCAAGTTTGGTGAAGAAAGTTTCTGGCGACAAAATGTCGTCGAGCTGACTGGTGACTCCACCGCAGATTTGCGGTTGCTTGCAAGTGCAAACATTCTAATTGCTACACCGACTCAATGGGACGTGCTTTCCCGACGTTGGAAACAGCGCAAACGTATCCAGAATGTCAGTCTGGTGCTTTTGGATGAGACTCATTTTGTTGGCGGTGGTGAATACGGACCGACAATTGAGGTTGTGATGTCACGGATGCGATTCATTGCGGCTGACATGGACAAAAAGAAGAAAGCAGCTGGCGAGCGAGGTGGACGAATGCGCATCCTGGCAATGAGCAACTGCATAGCAAATGCTCGCGATGTCGGCGAGTGGATCGGTGCTAGTGCGTCTGAAGGTATCTTCAATTTCCACCCCAACGTTCGCCCGCAGCCACTGGAGATTCGCGTGCAGGGCTTCGAGATCAATGACTTTTCGTCTCGCATGCTTGCGATGGCCAAACCTTTGTATAATACGATCGCGAATCAAGCGGAGAAGAAGCCTGTGGTAGTTTTTGTGCCATCAGCCAAGCAGGCACAACTGAGCGCGATCGACTTGATTACCTTTGCACTAGCAGAGAATGACGCCCAGAAATTCGTTTCTCACTCTGGCAAGGACAAGGTAGACTTGCCTGTGGAAGATGCGGCGCTGTTGCACACAATGGAAAATGGCGTAGGCTATTGCACCGACACGATGTCCTCGCGGAATCGTGAGTACGTTTTGCGCCGGTTTGCAACGGGTAAACTTCAGGTATTGCTTGTCCCGCAGACAATGGCGTGGGATCTGCGAAGTGCTCAGATCAGCGCGTTCATGGTGGTGATTATGGGCACCCAATTCTACGACGGTCGAGAACACCGTTATGTGGACTACCAGCTTGCTGACGTTTTCCAGATGACCAAATTCGCCAACCACGCGGCTTCGCCTAGTGTCAAATGTGTCCTGTTCTGCCATGCTTCCAAGAAAAAATTCTACGCTAAATTCTTATACGACCCTCTCCCTGTGGAATCGCAACTTGAACACTTCCTAAGTGACCACGTTAACGCTGAAATCGTGACAAAGACCATTGAGAGTAAGCAGGACGCGGTGGACTACCTCACTTGGACTTTTATGTACCGACGATTCATGAAGAATCCCAACTACTATAATCTGCAGGGTGCTACGAACGTACATCTCTCAGATCACTTGTCAGAACTTGTGGAAACCACTGTAAATGCATTGGAGGAGTCTCGCTGTATTCAGGTTGTTGAGGAGGAGGAAGATGAAGAAAACGAAGGCGAGGAGCGTCTTGCGCCTTTGAACCTGGGCATGATCGCGGCATACTACTACATCAAGTACACGACAATTGAGTTGTTCGCCTGCAGCCTGAAGGCGGACTCGAAGGTGCGCGCACTTCTGACAATTCTTTCTTCGGCTACTGAGTTTAGCGACTTGCCAAGTCGGTTCGGTGATGACAAGAAGTTGGAGGGTCTGGCGAAGCATCTCAAGTTCCCAGTAGCTGCTGGAGGAGATTATGGACAAGCTCATGTGAAGTCGAACGTGCTGCTGCAGGTTCACTTCAGCAAGCAGCACGACCGTCTAAGCCCAGCTCTGCGTCAGGATCTAGACTTCATTTTACGTCACGCTGTGCGCCTTCTGCATGCTATGGTGGATGTGATTAGTTCCAATGGCTGGCTCAAGCCTGCGTTGGCGGCAATGGATCTCGCTCAAATGGTTGTTCAAGCGCAATGGAGCAGCGAGTCACCATTGTTGCAGATCCCGTTCTTTACAAAGGATATGCTTAAGAAACTGGGTGAGATGGACCTGGAGGAGGATATTGAAACACCTGTGGATATCCTTAGTATGGAGGATGATGCTCGAGGCAAATTACTTCCTTTGGATGCACAGAAGATGTCAGCCGTTGCCAAGTTCTGCAATGCGTTCCCGGATGTGACAGTGCAGACAAAGGTTCAACAGGACGGCAAGAACCTTCCACAGGGATCAGCTGTGAGTGTGAAGGTGCAATTAGAGCGTGAAGGTGCAGATGAGGAGGATGACGAGGAAGAACAGGACGAGTCCAAGGAGCTGGGTCTTGTCAATGCGTGCCACTACCCCGTAAAGAAGGCTGAAAACTGGTGGGTGGTGCTAGGAGACTCCAAGAAAAATACGCTGCTGAGCATCAAGCGCGTACCGTTCGCAAGTGCGCGGGTCAATGTGTCGCTGCAGTTCGCTGCTCCTGAAGAGGTTGGTGCCCACACCTTCCAACTCTATGTGATCTGCGATGGTTACGCCGGCTGTGACCTGGAGAACGAGGTCAAGATCACGGTCGTCGAGGATGAGGACACAGATGAAGAAGAGGAGTAGGTATACGTGACGAATCCAATAACCACTGATACAATTGACGTCTTTCCTCTAAGCACAAAGCCACAGATGAAGAAGAGGAGTAGGTATACGTGACGAATCCAATAACCACCGATACAATTGACGTCTTTCCTCTAAGCACAAAGCACTGTGGTGGGTATTGCTTCAACTTGTAATTTTGATTTTAGATTTATCGGATTTAAAAAGATTCACTTCAACTATCTGTTGAACCATCTTTTCTTCTTCGACTTGTGTCGGCTGTAAACGGCAGCAGCTCGGCGTCCTCGGCGAGAGATAGTGAGTGTAGTCAGCGACGAGTTTGGTGCTGTGGAGCTTGGCGGCTTCCAGGAGTCTAGCAGTGAATAACGTCTTCCTTCTGAGGTCATGCCACTCATGCCACTCATTCCGCTCTGCCGACTCATGTACGTTGTCGTCTCTGAGATTTCTGTACCTTGCTGGTCACGTCGTCCAGTTGCTGGCGTTTGTGAGCTGTAATTGGTGTTGATGCTGCTCATGGGGATGTCGCCTGCAGCACGAACGAACCCATTCCCGTTGACTGGTTTCACGTCAACGTCGGGTTTTAGCGGTACACTTCCACGACGAGGTCGTGTAGCAAAAATGTCCTCATCATCCTCCAGTTCGTCATACTCAGCTGCCTTCCTCGAGTGGTATTGCGAGTCAATTGGCTCGTAGTGTGCTCCTAGCGTTGAGCATCTGACTGACGTGGGGGATGGCAACGGAGAATTACGCGCGTTCCCCCTATAGCGGAAGCTGCGAGGAGCAACAGCATCCGTTAGTTGGATATCACCCCCTGTAAAGTTGATGCTCTTTGGAGGTGCTCGAATAAACGTTCCATCGATATCAATTTCACGATCGTCAGGGACACCCTTGATGTCAACTCGGATTGAAGGCCGGTCCCTCTCGTCATCTACATTGAAGCTTTGAGCGCTCGCAACCGTTGAAGCAAGCCCTCTTGCTCCATCCACGTCGAAACTTTGCGTACTCATGACGTTTGTAGTGGCCGATTCATTATTTGTTGTGGGGGTGCCCACCGACGGCCTCGCTTCTGATGGTCCTGTCTTAATCGAGTTACGAAGCATCGATGGCCGGCTTTCGAGTGTGAAATTGTGCCAACGTCCCATGAAGCTACGCGATATTTGCTTTAAGTGCGTTTCTTTTGGCTCTTCAGCATGTATAATGCGAAGCACACGGTTCACGTTAGAAAGAAGAGGAGCTTCGACCTGCTCCTTGTTCTCCACCAACCCTTCCAGGAAGGCCAACATTTGAGGGTAGTATTTAAGATCTTTCAACCAGAATTCGGGATCATCCTTCGTCCCGTTTTCTGTAAGCCCCGCATTGCGCGCCTCCAACACACGACGAAGAACCTTCAGCAAAGCCGGAATATCTGGATGTTGCATCGTAATTCGGCAAGTGAGTAGCTCCACAAATTCCTTAGACGTAATCTCCGGAAACTGCACTAAACGGCGAGCAATATGCAATATACAACGATATGGAAAGCTTGTGATCAAGTGCTGGTTGCAATAACGCACCAATTTCACAATTTGTTCCGGCATGCGGTTGTCTGCAATGCTCTCATCGATATCGAGCGAAGCTCGCAAAATGTGCGTAATTGCCATGGTGTACTTATCAACCACATCGGCTGTTTTCTTGATGCTATCAGGTGGATTTTGTAAATCGTAGCTCATCAGCTGGTCAAGTTCAGTTCTCCACAACTGGAAAAGCAATTCCAGATTATAAGCTGGGTTTGTCAATTTTTCTGGGTCTGGTCTAGCCAAGAATCGATCAATATAGAGTCCTGCCACAAAGTTATGGGGAGCGGGAATAAAATCTGTCTCTTCATCGAGTAGCACAGTATCTCGCTTTGCTATCGATCGCTCTATCCGATTCCGACATATAATTTCGTCAAGCTTTTTGCGCACCTCTGTACGTCTGTGGGAATTCCATATCATATCACTCTTCTCGTGGTTATCGTCGAAGAATCGCGTCGCTATGCTCGGGTCCAAGTGAATTTGGTATACCATCGGGTAAGGAAGAAACCGACAAAGTCCACTGTACATCTTCTCTCTCAAATCTAGATCTTTCATGAGTAACGCGTACAAAACCTCAAATGCAGGTTCTCGCAGTGCCTCGGCTCTTAGAAAATGTTCGTGGAGAACATGCTGTCTCGACTGAAGTGCGATGCCCAAAATTTCAATCCATAATCCGCTGTCTTGTACGTACTCGGCAATAACTAAACAAGTATCGCACAACTCGGCCAAACAGGAAAGTGCATAAAATGCTTGTTCGTATCCAAGATGATCCGTGATAACCTGAAGACACCACGTAAACTGGCAGAAAGGTGCCAGCATCCTTTCCAAATTGCACTCAAATCCACATATTTTGTTTAGAATAAGAAGTGCAAGTTCTTGGCGGGCCAAATAATCCACACTTCCAAACTCGGCTTCCATCCCAGCAGGCGCATCATCAGATTCAGTTTTGGCTTTAAATCCGTAAGTTGACAGCGATCGGCGAGACGATATCGACACTGCTGCCTTGGATTTGTCATCACCATCGAATGGTAGCAAATACCTGCCGAGCGTTGCCACTGAAATCGAAGCGTTCACAGGGTCCACATCATCAATATGTTGCTCCAAGCACTCTATAATTGCTGGGCGAAAAGCTGGCAAGTCGCACAGAAGGCTCAGGGAGTCTAATGCTGGAAGTGTATCAGAATAAATGCCTACTTTGGGATCTCTGTTTTCGTTCAAAAAACAAAATAGAGATTCCAAAAAATAAATGGCAGTACTGGGATACAGTGTATCCTCCGTAATCGTATGGGGATCCTCTTCGGATTTTTCCAATAAGATCAAGAGATATATCCCACCAACAAATGGTTCGGAACTGAGGCAATCGTACATGTGGCTGGATGCGGTTTCCAAAAACGATACACCGTCACCATTAGGGTCAGTGCAAAACTCTTCCGTTAGTTGAGAGAGTTCGGATCGTGTACTGTCATTCCAGATACACGTAGGCTCACGAATATTGGAAAGTAAAATGGTACAGAAATCATGCCCATTAGGCTTTTCAAGACAATCCAAGAAGTCCATCGGAAGGAGGTTAGCCAATGCATCCAATCCCGCCGATCGGCTATTGCCGGCCGGACCCAAAGCTAGCGATCGGAGTGCACCAAAAGCACTCTCCAGCATCTCACGCTCTTGTTTTTCCAGGGCAGTTATGCTTTCCTGTGCGGTATCGATTCCTGAGGTACTCTCGGCAGATGCCAAAATCAAATAGAGGCCCTTCCAAAATACACGGGTGTATGCCATGATTTGGTTTTGCAGTTCATGGCTCCGGCACAGCGATGATGCGATTTCAAACGACATCTTCTGAATATGCCATGGCTGGATATTCTCAAACGAAAGTATGACATCATCTAACAACGAATACACGCGCTGAGCATACTTGGATTTGCTAGCTCCGTTTTGTGACGTGTACTCAGTCGCAGTGAAAAATGACGTATTGTCATCGTCTGTAATAAAATCAAATGCTTTCGACGGTGGTACCTCATCAGACGAAGTCGTATTCTTTTCCAAAAGCGATTGTACCCCTTCTTCTGAGGCAAGAAGCAACTGAAGAATAGTGAACATATTTTCCTTTGCACCCACATCGTGGCTGTACGCACAGTCTTCCACCAATTCCAAGATCACGTCCCAACTTCCATCAATCGTTACGAGTCGTGGCCCATTTTGTGGCGCAACAGTTAGTAATCGCTGTAACACTTTCATAGAGAGTTCATGAAATTTAGATTCTCCAGACGATCGAGAAGACAATACTCGAATGAGAAGATCAAGCGTCGACGACTCGAAAGAGAAAAACTGAAAGCCATATTTGTCCAGAAGCTGCAATTGTGATTTCAGAATGCGTTCAACTACTTCGATCGATGTTCGGCCGCCGTTAGCCTCATTTTTACGCTCTAGTGCAGCACAAAGTGAGTCAAATGCATGACGAACTGTGGTCACTTCAATCTGTTGTTGACATAACTCTCGATAGCGTGAGCGTAAATCTGATGAGGAGAATACTATATCTTCGCTCCAGCCAAAAATTTTGTATGCGTCTGAATGATCCGTATCTTCTTCCATACCATCGGCTTGGCGCCGTGCAAGGTAACGCCACTTTTCTTCAATACTTTTCATCATAAAAACAGGGTCCTCTACCTCTTCAGTACTTGAATTAGACTGGTCAAAAGTTGAGAGATAGAAACCACTGCAGTAAACGTCTCCGGACAACTCCAGGTAAGATATTGGTGGGATCGGAGTGTACTCGTACTTCGCTGTGACACTCGTCATTATGTTTTCTTTGAATACTCGTAGGTGCTCCTCGACCATCTCTTGTAAATGCAGCCTCATCGTTGACGACCACAAAACACGTTTGTCGTGCTTCCGTCCACTGTACACATCGGCAAAAAGCTCAGGGGTCTCCGAATCTAAAAGCCCAATAAGCGACTCAGGCAACATATCAGTCAGGTAACTTTGTCCCACATATCGCTCCGGTGAGCGCTGAATCCTATGGACTCGTTTCAAAAGTGTTGCCTCCGGAATAAAAGAAGGTACCTTATCGGTTCCTCTAGGATTCGCAACTGTGGACAAGATGAAGTAAAATGCTCCGTATCTGTACATATCTTGTAATTCTTCGTCGCTTAGCGACATCAGCATCTCACAGATGTATCTCCTCACGTTGGCGTTATTTACCATTAGAAGCTGGACTAAGAAAGCCAATGATGACGTTTTAGCTACCACAGTATTCACCAAAGGAGGTGGCCACAAATTTTCGTTCGCAGCAACAACTGTGCGTCGATCTTTGACCATAAAGTTTCTTAATGTCTTCAAGGCAAACGAAGCACAACTTGTGTCAACTGGTTCGTCGGTTAGCTCCATCCATCGCAATTCAGGATATTCAAACATTGACCTCCATGTGTGTTCAACACGACCGGAGTGTTCGTTACCATGTGCAGAACAGCAGCAAACGTATAGGGCGTCGACCTGGCGATGCCGGATAAACGGGTCAGCATCTAAATATTCCTTCAGCTCGTTCGCTGAACATGGTCCTTTAATCACACTGTGTTCTTGAGCTTCTCCCATAGCATTAAGTTTAATGCTCCATCTGAGCGCAAATCGTGATTCATCGTAAAGGGAAAGCTCTGCTATCGGAACGGAAGAAGTATCGTTAGCTTCCGACATGTTGAATGAATCCATCATCGGTATATCACCATGGTCATTCGTTATGTTGCTGTCTAATGGTGCTGTTTGGTATCTATGTGACAGCAACGACATGTACAATAATACTTGGATGTGATTCTTTGTACACAATTCCGCACATGTGGCGTCAGACATGCTTAATCCACACATTAACTCCACGATATCTTGGATTTCACTTGCCAAATACGAATTCCGTAACAACTCCGTAAGGAATCTAGCTCGATGCTTCGTGATGGACCGGGCTTCGGGGAACACACTGGCAAGCTCGATCAGAATTTTCAGCATAGAATGACCATGCTGTTCGCTTCCAGTTGCCCCGGTAAGCTGTGGAAAGCCGTTGCTTCCGCTTGCGGACCAATCATTCGTTCCAGATAGCGGAATATTGTTGAGGTGGAGATGCTCCAACCAACACTGATATACCTCATTGAAAAACTTCGCTGGGTCTTTCGCGATATCCATACTAGCAAAAAAGAGGCTGCTAGACTTTTTCAACTTACCTCGATGTGTTCCTGCTTCCATTGCACGAACTATTTTGGCTATTTCCGCCAGTTGTAAAGATCCATCGCTTATCCGTTCCGTGATAACGCGCAGGTAAAAGCCATCGACTTGAAGTTCCTGAGCAATACTTTCGTATTTCACACAAAATTGGGCATGGTTCCACTTGGGCTGAATACTTTCTTTTCGAGAAACAAGCAAAGATAGTGCACCTGCTTGGTTCGTTTTGAATTGATGAAATTCGTCGAGTGCAGACTTGAGAGCAGCTTTTAGTTCAGCTCGAGTTCGTTCATTCCAAATTAAATCTGGAAGCATGAAATCCTTGCCGACCATACTCGATAAGAGAGCCATGTCTGTAGATGATTCTCCAGGGTAATTCATTCGTGAGGGGTCTTCCTTGACTCGAATTTCTTTGACGGAGCCACTAGCAAAAAGTGTTCCTATTTGGAGCTGCATGCGACGAATAAACCATTCTGATCCATCAAATTGGTCTTGAAGCTGATGCTTACTTTTCCGCCTTACAGATTCGGTCTGTCGAGCTCGCTGCTTCTTTAACAATTTCCGAACCATCGCACTCGAAATCATTCTAATAAATCCATGCGGAAGTATTCTGACTAGCATTTCATGGGAGGCCTTATGATGAGTCACCCAGATGCTAGCCACGTACTGATATGTCTCCTTTGCGTTATCGGAGGGGTGGAAAAATGCCTTGTGGAGGTGGTCGAGGGTAAGACCGGAATCGAGCGCAAGATCACAAATGCGTCGTCGGACCTTATGGTCGCAGTGATCAACAAGCACCTTCAAGACGCATATAACAGCAGCAGCCAATCCTGCATTCACATTTTGAGAGGCTAACTCCAGCAACAATGCATACTTCCCCCCAAGCGCTTTCACAATGGAGTCGAAATGGTTATTATCGGTGCTGTGGCGAGATTCGACTAGTACATCAAGAACGAGTTGCAGCAAGACCAATGTCGTGCTTCGATTGCGTTGTTCCAGGAGATCAGTTAACAGCGAAATAAGTTTCTTGTGCTCAAAAACTTGATATCGAATGGACTTTTCAGCAGCTCGATGTGCATTCGATCGGGATTTATCAGCGATCAGCGAGTGAAACGCGTTTACAGCCCATAGAGTCGCAATCGGATCGCCAGACACCAGTACTTGAGCCAGAGTTGGAACCACCACCATGGCGCCACCATTTGTCTGTTCCATTGCAATTCGATAGCAACCGTCATTGATACGGCAAAATGTTTCGAGAATAACACAAATTTCATTAGCACGAATCGGTGGTTTGCAGGCGTGCTCAAGCTTTCCCGATAACAAGACCAAATTACACGATTGTGTTAGCCCTGCAACAAGTAAAACACTAGCCAGATAACACTTACCATATTATTGATTCCACGAAGCAATGAACTAAATGATAGTTTCTCCAAGCGACCGCGCATGGTCTTCCCCGCAAAATCTTCCATTTCGACATTCATATTCAAGCTTTCGAGAGCAAACGCAACCCTGTTAGTCGCGGACGTGATACTCATGCCTTCCCCATTCATCATTTCGATCTCTTTTTCCAAGACGACATGTGCTGGAATGTATAGTCCGTCATGATTAAGATAGAGAAAGCGTTCGTGCTCGTCCTTCAACAATGCTCTAGGAGACATTCTTGGGTTCAAATTAGGGAAATCTCGGCTTAATGAGACATCATAGTTCTCTACGAAACGATATCCATCGTATAATGCAGCGAGAAACTTCTCAATATCGTAAGGCACGTAAACCGCACGACTGCAATCCGAAAATTCCAATGCAACCACAGCCTGCGTCCTGTCACTGTCTAACCCTGGGACTACTACACGCCGTAAATTCTTCAGATCATATACTTTTTTGGAACAGTTGGTGAACTCTTCGATGGTTCCGTCTACAAAGCAAAGTTTTATCTTCCGCAAATGTGTGGATCCATGCCGACCAGTTCGTCTTTGAACATCAAATAAATCGTTTGATTGAAAAGCAGATTGGTCCAATTGGTTTTCCATTGGTTGCTTTGGAAGCCTGTCCCGGGTTTTGGACCGAAGATGTATTCCGATAACACCTGCTAACGCCTTCATTTTATCCACAATTTCACGGCACTGTTCAGAATAAATGAACTTCAATTTGGACTTTACCGTGAGAATAAACGCATCTGGGATTGTCTTCGCTTGAGTAATTTCTTCAATTGATCGATATTCAAACTCATGTGTATGTTTAGTCACGATTCGCACGGCAATCAGGGCACGGGGGGTGAGATAAAACTTTGTCTTTTCTCGTTGCCCATCAGTTGTGCCGATGAAGCCACTAAACTGGCAGCAGTCAACACTGTATACGCGCTCAAATTCCTCAAAATTACCCACCAAATGACTCATGAGTTCTTGCAAGAAAATATTGCGGCACCGGTAGCGAAGGCGCAAAAATACCGGATCATCATACTGATCGATACCCATCTTCAAGGAACCACATGCCGCCTCCAGAAATTGTCGATATTGTCGAAGTAGCACTTCTGGGTTCTGAACAACCACCACAGTAGCTGGAACACCCGAAAAATCACTCGAAGCTTCTGACGATGAAAACGTATTATTTCGACTCGAAGCGAAATTATTTCGTCGGGACGAGTATGCATGAAGAGGAGGGCGAGAAGACATTGGAGCCACGGCTCCACGTTGACTTCCTGGACCGAAATTCAATGTCTCGCCGAAACTAAGTGTTTGCCGAGGAACCTTTCCATCATTGGATCGCAATGGGGAGCCCATGTTCCCGAAGTGTAAAAATGCTGGGTTTTTCGTCATCCTGCTCAGAATACCCACGCAGGCCTCCACGGTAGCCAAGCCAGGGAAGCTGAAGAGAATGCGCAACATCATTCGATATTTAGTTGCCAGGTGCTGATAAAGCGTTTCTGAAAGTTTCTTTTGCTTCTCAATGTTTGTCTTCACGAGTAATAAAATAAACTGGCACAATTTCATCGTCGGTAGATCAGATAAGAACGTACCCGTCTACACAGCACGAAAGATAACGTGTTAGAGTATCATAACGCAGGCTGCAGCTACCAAATCACAGACGTACATGAGTATCCTCATCCAGCAATGATAAAAGTGTCGTCATGAAAAGACCATTGGATAGCAATAGATGTCGACACTGTATCTTATGCGCTTTGGACTCCATAGCCCGACTCAACAGCATAAACATCCAGTAGATAGCAACTGAGTCCTTACTCGCCAAAATCTTTGAAATTGTGCCGATATATTCCTCACCACGCTATGAAACGACAGAATGTGCAACGAAAATTAGCCACCTACACCGGAAATGCATGAGAAGGCATCAATTAACGCACCTCTGTCAGAATTTTTATGAATTCATTGATGGCAGGCGGTGCAAGCGTTAGTCGATAGAGAGATTGAAGGTACGTGCTCACAAAGTCGTGCGTTGCACCATGGCGGCCTACTATGTCATGAAGCTCACGAGCGAGAACGTATAATACCTTCTCAAAAGGTTTGTTCGGCTGTGCAATCACACCGGAAGTGGGTGTGTTTGCGTTAAGCTCCAACGCCAAAGAATGCATTTCTTCATCAAGGCCACGCGGAAGTTGTCTTTGCGTACGGGCCGTCTTACGATAGCCATGTACTGCTAATAACTGCAAAATATTCGCTTGCGCGACTCGGAGCTCACGGTCCATTACGTTAACATTCGACACAGTATTCGCGACTTTGTTTCCTTCTTGCAATATAATTTTGCGCGGTATCATGCGCACCGAATCCGGTACATCCGTCACCTCCACGCCGACTTGAAAGTTGCCCAGTGCGTGACACGACGCCACCAATTCACACACAATTTTTTCTCTCTGGGCTGAATAGTATTTGCGTCTGATTCCATCCACATACACGACTTCAAACGCCTGTAGAGTGTCTTGATACATGATCAAACTGTAAATACGCGACAACGGACGACTGGAAATGATCGTCTTGGCGTCTGCGTACTCGATAATAAACTTTTCTGATACTGAAAGTGTCCTTGGAGCAGCAGTGGATTCATTGGACTGAGAAACCTTCAGCACATGATACTCAAAGGACACACTCGTCGTCAAGGACGCTTTGTCATCATCTTTCAGCGCTGCTTCCATGGTTTTCTTGCGGTACTCGTTAATCTGCATGCCATAGGCTTTCATAACTCTGTTAATGATTTGTGCCAGCTCTGTGCGTCTCGGCACAATGAACAGACTGGAATTATCGGAGTGGTTCAGTGCAATTGCTTCATGGTCGTCACAGATCAAGTCAATCGAGACGAGACTCGTGTACGGAATGTGGCTCATCAAGTCTCCCTCCGTATCTTTCTGGTAAATTCCATCCGGTCGGATCTCCACGACGCACGTGGACTGCACGCCACTTTTGTGGTATTTTAAGCTCTGGAATGTGTGCGTCTGCAGCTCTGGAGGCGGGGTAAATTCCATCCGGTCGGATCTCCACGACGCACGTGGACTGCACGCCGCTCTTGTGGTATTTTAAGCTCTGGAACGTGTGCGTCTGCAGCTCTGGAGGCGGTGGTTGCGGCGCATGAGGCATCTTGGCGTGGTGTTGACTGCGTAGTCGCATGAGACAAACGAGAACTTCCATGCGAAAGTGGCAGCGGTACACGGTCTTCTTGATGCGGTGGCGCGGCGTGTGGATGACGAAGTCCGTCTCGCCTTCCAGCACATTGGCGCCATCCACGTCCTCGTACGGCCATGTGTTGGTCACTTGCTGGTTCTCTCGGTCCAGCGTCGAGAACGAGTACTCGCCGAAGCACAGCACGCGCTCCTTCACCACGAAGCTGCCCACCTTGTGCACCATGAAGCGCGCCACCACGCGCTTCCTCTCCATCCTCGCTCCTTCTCAAGTGGATTCTTGAGCTTCCCTTCCGCCTTGCCTTTTGATAAGTGAGGCAGAGAGTGAAAGGTCGTGGGTCCAACTAAGTGCGACGACCATCACTCCTGCGGCAACTTCAAGTTTCGTCATTTGATTTGCAACTCGCAACCACGGACTATGGAGTTGATGTCTGCAAGTGCAAATGTTTCATCCTGCTTCAGGATACCGATATGGTTCTTCCGGCTGCGAAAATGGCAATTACTGCTTGGGATCCTGAAGTTTAGGAATAGGTT